>JAQGAO010000282.1:0-39742 GCA_034697705.1 Ommatoiulus sabulosus | reverse complement strand
ATGAGCAGTACAGCAGGCAGTTCAACAAGCAATGCTGGTATGAGCAGTACAGCAGGCAGTTCAACAAGCAATGCTGGTATGAGCAGTACAGCAGGCAGTTCAACAAGCAATGCTGGCATGAACAGTACAGCAATCATTTCAACAAGTAATGTTGGTATTAGCAGTGCAGCAGGCAGTAGTACTTCGGATCATAGCACTGGCAACAGCATAAGTCGCAAGAAACGAGCAGCTGCTGGTACAACCACTATAGGAGACAATTCAGCAACTATCAGCAATTTGGAACCAAACTCCAAATATAAAGTAACCATTTCACCAGTAGTTTCGTCTCCAGGTATGGTGCCAGTCAAAGGAGAACCTTCAACCATCGCATTCAGTACGAACGGTAAGTGGTTCTGGCTTGACGTCATCGGCGCAGGTTTGCAATGTGTTGAACCAATTGCGCACATTCTGATCAAAGAAGGTTCCAAAATAACTGCCAAAAAATTCGGTGAGATTTGTTTCTAGGATGTTGATCTCTTCCAAAAAATGGCATAGCATAATGCACTTGTCGTATACTACGTGACATACCGCCAGATGTCAATATTAATCAAAAACATACCTAATAACGGAGGCGTACCATTTAATCGAAACAATTATAATAATTCAATGTTATTTCACTTAAAGATGCCAACGAAATGCCTAAAAGTGAAGCGCAATATATGAATGAACAAGTAAGCCATCAATGTCACTCACTTAGCTTTACAATAAACTAATGCAGCAATACGATGTTGAGCTCGATTTCAGATGCAAAGCTGCGTTCGTGTCAGAGGGAACAAATACTCCCATACAAAACTAATTACAAATTCTCTCGTTTACACGGGGGTTGTTTGTTTATGTCTTTCGTTATCAACCCAATGGGAGGGATATTTGGTAGATCAGCGTGCTTGAGATCAAGCTCAATTTCATTTATGGCTGCAATACGGAAAATTAATTAAGGTAAAATGTTTATGGAATGCTAGCTGACATTCGTGTCTTTCCATTCTTTCCATTACCTTCCCACGCGTAGGTGCCGAATGAAAATTCTACCCAAGCCGTGCACAAAGAACAACTAAGTACATTCCGAATAATTAGTTGCGCCACCCTCATTGCCCTCGTCGCCATATCTCTGATTATTTTCTGCGTTTGCAGGTTGAACATCACTTTAGAAGTGCTATTAATGTACCATCGCGCTTGCACGAAATAAGGGACAATGCGAGTAAGAGGGGTTAATGAAACTGACCATTGTCCAGCATCCGTACAGTGACGTACGCTTCCGAATGCTTTTTTTGATGCGCCAAAGAAACACGTTATAGTCTATCACATCGATTAAGAGAGATGGAGAACAAAAGTAAAAAAAGTTGGAAGAAATCATTCAGAGAGATGATTAAACGCAATTGTGTAGTGATAGAATCCATGCAGCATCAAAGACAACTCATTATCGGCCTAATCATGTCCTCAAGGGCATCTTGACACGCGGAAAACCCCATTATGGCGCATTGTCCTTTTTTTTCCTCGAGCATTATAAATGTTCTTGTTCCTTCTGAATTTCAAGGTGTGATGCTTATCGATTGCAGAATGTTCACGTTCCGAGATGGTTTGTCTCAAATTTGCTTCCAATTATCCCTTCTCATCGCTCACATTCTGATTCTGCTTGACGTCACGACGCGTGACCAACTGGACTGCACGACAGTGGCCGTTAGCGTGCATTATTTCTTCATGACATGCTTCTTGTTTTTTGCGCTGGAGTGTTTCTGTCACTTGAAAGTTATGACCAGCATGATTCCGTTGAAAGTCCTCAACAAGTCTTGGCAACTTTTTCTCATCGGTTGGGGTAGGGCTAGCCGCTTTCCATTTTTCACCCTCGTCCACTTACATGGACAATGGCATTTCTCACGACTAATACCATCCTTGTCACGTACCACCAGGAGTGCCTCTGCTGGTCGTCGTAATATCGGTGGCCACTGCAAGGGAAAGCTACATTATGAAGGAAAACAAGATTCACTGTTGGCTAAATTTGGATGAGGATGTCATGTACGCGACAGTCATTCCCATCGGGATTTTCGCCACCGTGTCGCTGGTGTTTCTGAGTTTGTCAATTCTTGCTCGGCCAGATAAAAACTACGAAGTTGACGAAGAAAGTTACATCCGTCATGAGTGAGTTGGCGCAAAGCGTTTCAGAAAAAAATATCTTGAAGTGCCTTTTCATACGTATTCTATAGTCGGAAAATATCCGGATATTCAAAGAATTTGCAATACACAGAAAACTGTTTACAAGTGCATTGACCTTTTCTGCTGAATATGAGAATGATGCACTTACAGTACATGAATGTCGCATTTCTCCGAATTCCCAAATCTAATTTTGCGCAAAGGATACGTGGTGCAGATCGTGCTTTGGTTGCCATGGCTTGTCTACAGAACTTATCAGATCACATGTAATTTCATGAGTTTTTTGAATTTTATTTCTTGAGTAATGCTGAAACAAGTTCCCTCATTTAGGTCCATGCAAGACATCCGTTGGATGCTGCTGTTTATCTTGTTCCTTCTCGTCTCCCATTGGGCAGTTGGAATGGTTGCTGCACACATTACCGATGGAAGCCTGTACATAGCATTTGTAGTGCTAAATATCATCTTGGGGATTGCCATATTAATGCTGAGGTGCATCGGGGATGAACAGGTACAGTAAGAGTTCAAAGATGATCCAGCAGCAAGAGATTGTGTCGAAGGAAATCATTCTGATACGCGTCTTCATCAATTATTTACAAAAAGTATTTTAGGATTTTTATGATTAATACGGTAACAATATTGACCAATATAATTTCAGATCCGCCATAGGATTCGTTCGTGTTCCCAAGGGTCGGCCATTGGTCCGGGCGAATCAGATATCGGCAAATATCTTTCGGCACATGAGTACGGTGGAAAAGGAGGCACGATGGGTTCGGATGGGTGCCTTATTATCAAAAAAACTTATATATTTCGTCCGTGAATTATTTGAATATCTTATCTTCCTTCTTTCATAATTCAATGGAAGATTTTTTTTTATTTTCTTAGAGGTGAAATTAAGCACACTTTATTGCACACGTTTGTATCCAATTAGCACTTTTTTTCCTAATAAGTTTTCCAAACACGAAGACAATGTAAGGGATATTTTTCTCGTTAAAGCAAGTTATTATAGAATTATTTTGGGCTTTATATTTGGCCCTCATTAACAGTCCCATTTAAATCCAAAACAGAGTAATTATGAATAGATTTCATGCTACTTTTTCACGCTAGATGCTCATAATTACAGTAAATTCCCCATTTCGAAATTAGATTCCGATAATTTTCCATAGTTCAAATAGGGCGGTTGAATCACCTCGCACACAGATATAAACATCTTTCATAAAAACGTGCCCATAACTTTTGAACTACGAGCGTATATATTGTTTGCAGTAGTCTAAAATCATATGTATTGCCGTGTAAATTCCTGTGTTCATTTTTTTTCCCAAACAAATTAACTTAATAACGTGTACTATAGTATATTTATAGATCACACTTCGGAACGTAACAGCATATCTCTATTAAATGCTCACGGCATCGGACATTATATTTAGTGTTTCGCACGTTCATTTTTATTATGCTTGCAGTGTATCAATTTGATTTAAATTCTGTAAATATATAATTAAATCAGGGAAATGATGCATTCTTACACGTAACATGCAGTTGTTTTTCCTGGGAAGTTTACTATATATTTTTGATCAACGAATTGTGAATTTCTAGCATAATAACAACGCAGAAAATTTTATCAATGATAACAGGAGCTCAAATACTGGTACAGTGTATCACGTTATATAGAAAGAGAACCTTACTGCTTGATGTCAAAAACCGGATATAGTACCAGAAATAAGTTATCACGCGTTTCCCATTAAAATCCCAACTGTAGTTAGAATTATCTTTATGTGTTATTGTTGTTTTTGCCCATTTCTTGGAGGGGAAAACATCAGCCCACATGTAGATAATAACATAAAAGAGGGGAATATCAATTTATATTGAACTAGAAATTAAGATCAAATCTGTAAAGTTTGCACGCCATCGCTACTTTGAACTACAAAATGATATGCTCAAATGCGAACTCGTGCATTTTTTTCCGAGAAAAATCATTGAGTGTATACATGTGTACTCTTAAGATTTGTATTTGTTATACTGTATACAGTACACCGTTTAAGTTCTGTTGCACCATGTCCAGTTTAAACTCTAATACGCGCGTAAATCACCAATAAAATTTTTCGTTTAACGGATTGATTCGCCTTGTTACATCCAAAGTTAACCTAACCTTGCTAATCAGAATTATTTGAGATTTAGGAAAACCGACCTTAGAAAACCGACATAAGATTTTTGTGAAAGGTAGCATTACTGATTTTCATTTCACTTTGAAGAGTTTCATGTGCTCGGTTATCTTATTACACATTACGCAATTGTTATTTGCGATCCACTTTAATTAGCAGGTTAAAGGTCTAGAAACATCATACTGTAGCATTTCCAGAAAAAACTTTTAAAGTACAAAATGTAGTTGTTTAGAGTCACGCGTAGTGCGTTGATGTGAAGTTTCTTTTTTTTATAAAATACGGCCAATCACGGGGTGCCAAATCAATGACAACAAGATCACATTTACCAGTTTGCAGCAGTTTTAGCATGGTGAAGTAACCTACACTACACATCTCTTGCGAATGCAGTGAACTTTCGATGCTGTTACTGCAGTGTCATCAAATGTTGCCACACCATTTTCTTCTCGATAAACAATTTTCCAGCCCTGGCCATTCTCAATAGTCATGAGGATGCGCTTAAGATCAAACAGTTATTAATTAATAATTACTAACATTAGCTATAAGAGTGGCTAATTGCGCCCTTGGTGATACGCTTTCCCTAGAAAATCAAAGTGGAACTTGGTCTATATATACTGTATGTTTATTATATTTATTTTCTAATTTGTACTCTGCACTTCATGAGCTGACCACGTGTATTGGCTTGCTACTAATGAACTGCAGGCTTATTGATGGGGTTTGAAGGCTGGAAAACTTTCGGTTCAAATAAATTCTTATACAACATTCCATTTGTTCAGATGCTCGATGGAATGATGCAAAAAGTGATAATTTTTTCCGGTTCAGCACCTCCTAGTGGCATGGGAGCTATTTAACATTGCGTTTACATGTACATGTATCTACTGTACATGACAGTTTTGTTACCTATAGAAGAGACCATCAAAAATAGATGGTAAAAGCTCAGACATATACATAGGGATACTCAAAAGCTTTACGAATCGTTGCATTCGCAGCCTATTGATCGTTTAAAAACATACATTACATGTACATACAGTATACCCGATTCCGTGGTCTATTATTATTTCCAAATAATTTATTAAAGAATTTATTTATAAATTATGAAGTAAGAAAACAAATATTCCCACTCGAATTACACGAGGGGATAAATATTTTGCAGACACATTCATCCGTTAAAACAAAATTATCGTCAGAATTGTCTACCACAGAGGAAAGGTCATTACAAAATTAATTATTATCCATTATGAATAAGCCTGCTGTCATTCTAAAAATGCGTATAATTAAAAAGAAATTGAGAGGAACCATAAGGAACAATAAATGCGCTTTCATCACTCAATAAATTCATGCGTGATACTCACTTAAATGGTGGCTTACATTGTTAGGCTCGTATGACACTACCTTAAATTTCAGATTAACTGTCAATTTTTTATCGCACTGCGTTATAGGCAGTTTCCATACAGACCGAACAAAAAAGTAGAGCAGCCTACAGTATGCTCTTTCTGAAATTGGATTAAATACGTGACCATGGCCCAAAAATAGATCATAGTGCAGGAAACGCATCAAACTTTTGATATTGATTACTTGTACATGTAGGTATAATGCATCTCGAGTTCACATATCACATGCTTTAGAAAATAGCCTATCGGGTTTAGAACTTTTAGTAAACCCTTCATTCTTCAAATGGACTTTTCTATAAACAATACGTTGGGGGTACTTTTAAACTATTTAAATATTTGTATAGACTTATTAAAATTAATGAAATACTGCAGTACATGTACAGGATGATTTTAAGTGTTTGTCTTTACGAATTACAGTATTATCAAACAGCTCAATGTTTTAATACTATAAGCTAGAATATGACAAAAAATTGAACGAATTATTTATTGAGTGGATTAATTAAGTGCGAGCAAAATACTTAATTTTAAGAACGAATATTCGTTTAATTAACGAGATGGACTACATTATACCAGCAATCTATTATTAAAAAGACAGTGTTTGTCGAAATTTGTGAAAGACTTCTGATTAGTTCTGAAGAAAGATATACTGTACGGTATATTCAAAGACTTACATGTATATATACATATCATGAAACCATCAGTTTGTTTTAACCGTTGAAAACTGTACTGTATTGTTTTTTTAAATTAAAATATAAAAACATTGGATAATGTTATATCAAGTTAATTCACGAGTGGTACTATTTACATTTAATCCATTGCGTACGAATTATAGGAAACCATGCACGGTATTGGAACTATTTAAGTTTTGAGTCTTCGTACAATAATAATTTTTGCCTATTTCATGCAAATTAATTTCATTTCAATGAAAAGTTAGTTCTTATACCCTTGAAAATAACATCCGAATGTGCATTTTGCCGCAGTTATTCATCCACTTTTTCTTTGGGATCACAGATTTCAAAGGGTATTGTTTTGCAAAATGCATTTTTTTTATTGTTTTTGTATATTCATACACGATGGTTTTCATTATAGAGAACCAAAAGTAGCGATCATTCAGAACCATTATTACATTATACAGTACATGTATAGCGATATTTTTTTTATCTTTCATTAAAGAACACCTTCTCGCTTATAATTTGAAGTTTTTGTTAAAAGTACTTACACATGTACAGTACATGTAATTCATTATCAAAACCTGCGTAGTGTCTAGGTTTAGAATTGAACAATACTTTCTTAATTGGTTGATAAAAAGATTTGGAATTAAGTTTACGGATTACCTTTAATTTGATTAAGTTAATAAAGTTGCCTTGTCAATAATGTACATTAGCATTTGCACTGATTAATCTGGCAGTACCAGAACCAAATCGCAAAGATTTACATGTAGGACTACATGTATTACTGAATGAAACATCTACATCAGTTACAGTATGTGTGCAGGTTCATACTGTACGTAATCGTAGATCCTAAAGTAATTTTCCATGACGGTATTTCCACAAATTTGATACAATTCATTAAACTTCTCAAACAATACGAACTTTCTGCTTTTAACCAGAATCCCCTCATTTACAGTACATGTACGTTGATTATTCAAACTACAATAGCATATTCTATTGTACAAAGAACAATCAATGCAAATGTACAGGTATACTAATAATAAAAGTGCCATTCAAGTGAATAACACATCTGTATTTCTGATTCTGAATCAGTACAACATTATATCACCAAACATGATATTTGAGGCCGGATAATGGTGAAACTAAAAGTCGCGAAACATTAAATAAGCATAATTAGACATATACAGATCACTATAGATTTTTAACTAATAACATTTCAGAAACTTCTATCTGCGGGTAATTTCCTCAAAAGTTCCCGCTTAATCAGCATAAAGTGCAATTTTTATACAATATTACGTACTGTACAATAAAAATATAACGGCTGAACTATAAAGATGAGGATACAAATTAGATGAAAAATGCATGTAGTTGCCAAATGGAAAGGTGTTCGATTGTAAATATATTTGATAAGAAACGTAATACTGGATGGTTGCCTATTACGGAAAGCAAAAACAAGTTTAAAGCAGATTGCACAAATTTTTTCTTCAAAAATATGCATTTTTCAGATAGAATCGAACAACATTACTAATCATTACAAGCTGACAATTTGTTTGACTTGGATCCGTCCATGTTTCCAACAAATATTACAATGTATATCTTTGTAATGATTTATTCAAAGCTACGCCCAATTTCTGAAACATACTGTACATGTACCTGTAAGTACGTTAAACTCAGCTGCTTATAAGCTTAATTATTGCTGCTAAAGTGGACGAAACAGGGTCTGCACGTATACGTACTCTCTCGCTGAGAAAATGCGTAAGTAGGCTACATATGCCAAGCATTAATATTAAGCTAGTGGTAGCAATACAGTATTAACGTCATCAGCTTAAATTTTATTACCAATTTTGCAAATTTCAAAACATTTCCTACTAACTCATACATGCAGTTATCAATTAACGGTTTCTGATAAAACAGATTTATTTCCAATACCAGTGTCTGCCAGCTGATTGGCCTTTTGGTTTCAAATTTCCAAAGCGTCACTAAGGCACACATTTACATCATATTTTGACAGTTTTTCGTTTTATTTTTTACTATTTCTCCAAAGAATTGAACGCAAAGAGGTTTTATGTGACACTAATCGGATGGTTCGATCGGTGAGTCAAATAACAAGTGGTAAAAGACATTCCGCATTCCAGGCAAGATTGCATGTCCTTAACCTTGTCTCATTAACTGATGTGCCGTATAATTGATAGTTTCATGCAATATCCAATTTTGATGGTAACTGATCACTTTATGCAATGGCAAACGAATATCAGGTTTTATAGAATATTAGACTATTTCAGAGAGCCAAGCATTCTGCTCATTACAAGGCGTATTCTGGTACATTCAAGTGAATTGAACAAAACTGTCCAATCTTTCACGAAAAATAGTTGCATTCACAATTTAGTCCTGATCCTATTATTTCACTATTATAAATAAGTCATAGAGAAATTTGACGTCACTATAATGATTCGAACATGAAATCAAGAACCACATCAGTTTTATTGCTAACATGACGTCATTCTGCTCATATAAGATCCCCTGCCTTGAACAATGATCATTCAATATATATTTCAGGTCAAGAAGACCAGCCCTATTTAGAGTAAGCTGCTGCGCTACTTTAATTCGTTCAAAAATACTGCTTGGTTTGGCCCAAATTACACTACAGGTCAAATCAGTTATAACAAGTTTGTTGCGCAGCCATCATTATAATGCAATTACAGCAAAACTTCCAATAAACCCCTGTCTCAAATGAATCCCAGTCATCGGATAAATCTGCAAGGTAAATGAACTCCCTCAGTTCTCCAGTAATCTCTGTTAAACCAGCCCCCATTCACATATGCAATTTATGGAAGAATCAGCCGGAACAAATTGCGAAGTTTGCAAACCGCAACATTTATGCAATCATTTTTATAATGAAAATAAGTTTATCAACCTATTATCCAAAGAGACATTTACAGCAGCTACTGGGATTTGAAAGTAACAGTACACTTTCTGCAATTTAAACCGATCGAAATGATTAAACTAGAGAAAATGAGAACGTAAACATACAGTAATTGTGAAAATGCATGTATGCAATAAATTTCTGTAACATTCAAATGCAGGAAACCAATAAAAATAATTTATTGTATTGCGATCGATTTCTGACCCCGTTTCTCATATTTATGAGTTAATTACTTGTTTTTGTTTACAAAAAAATATTGATCCACCAAAACCATTTTGGTCGACTTTGCATCGTTGGCATCAAGGCGTTCCCAGTTTTAAATTTTAAAACAACTTTTTTTTGTCATCAGAACGATTAATAATTTTCGACTTAATCCTACCGTCCATTTCTCTACATATAGCAATGGCAATGCACGTATACATAACCACGAACAAAGATGGTGCAAGGAATGAAAGACTTTATATGCCAAGTACTGTAAAATTCCACCGAAATTGCACAGCCTTCATTATTTTTATCCACGCGCTCGCCCTGGTTCAGACAACAGTGTTATTATCTACCAAAGTTTCTCTAGGGCACATTCCAACGGCATGTATACGCACACTATAAAACTAGAAAATAAAATCCAAGATTATATTTGAGATCACTCGACAAGAATATCTCAAGATGCAATCACGTTTGCAGAGTTTTTGAAGAGATGAAGCATGGGTGGGAGGAAGAACAACGAACGATAGCTTAAGGCGCTTCAGGATGTACAGTATACAAGTATGTACGTGTATGAAGGACAACGACGACTTGGGACAAATCATGCGATACATGAAAATGTTATTACGGCTGAGGAAAAAAAAATTCATTCCACATCGTCAAAGCGGAATTGTTTGCTTTGATGCGTAAGTCACGGCGTGTTTTTATTGCAGTTTTCTGATAAAACACCCGTCAATCATGCTTTTCCGCAAGTACGTTTCTGTACACTAAGGTGAAAAGTAAAATTATATTGAAATGTTTTCTTTTTCAATTGCATTCTTCGCGCCAATTTTCAGGAAATTGAATAGACGACATCGCGGGAACGTTCATCAGAAGATGAGCTCGATTTGACCGCAAGCACAATACATATGAAAATGTAATTTCTTATCAATAAATGTCGGCAATGAATGGAAATGCACAAATTGCATAGTACACAAGCTTATTCTACGGTATAATGTATTAAAAGGTAGTCATCCTTCAATACCAATGCATACAACCGTTTTAATTAATTTAGAAATATGCTACAATGGATGTCTTGCTTACCTGGCCACGCCATTAATTTCAGTTATTTTTTTTTCATATAACAATATTGCACAGTGCTGTGTACAGTACATGGATGCATGCTCTTGCAATTACGTTTTAGGCAATCTAAATGAAATATTTGAAATCAGAAACACTCGCCAATCAAAGAGGATAAAATACACCCTTCGCCAGTAGTGCATTTCAGAATTGCAAATTGTGCGGTATGATTTTTGTGTTAGGTCAAATGATGTACATGTTTATGTACTGTATATGCACATGTATCTATGCTGTATATATAAAGAAGAGCGGTATGTTATAGTGGTGTTGTGGTTGGATGGATGGAAGCATGCCTGGTTCCGGGGCCGCGGTTATACGGAGCCCTGTAACGGAAAATGACTTTCTTTTGTTTGTTTTGTACGTGATGAAGTGCGTACAAAACGCGTACAAAACGAAAAAAGAAAAGAAAATTGTCTTCCGCTACGGGGCTCTGTATGTTTTGTGGTTCGTTCATTAGGCTTACTTCGTCGCTTTCACTCGATCGCTTCAGTCTATCGTTAAGTGCAGCCCGGGCATAGCCGGGCCGTCCATTGCAGCTATAGTTGTCAAATAAAAAAAAAACAAGCTGGCTAACGTTCAACCATGCCAACCAAAAAATAAATTTCTGCACATTTTGTGAACATTATATACTAGATCATACTGCGTTTGCAGTTTTTTTTTATGACGAAAACAAAATTGATTTCTGTGAGTGATTACATCGGATGTGAATCAAAGGCCAAGCCATCCCCCTTGGTAATATAATTCAATTATTCAAAGTAAAATTATTAATTACCCTTATAATTAAAAGTAGAAATAACAAGATGTTGTCATTAATTAACTTAATGACATAAAAAGCGCGTGGGCTTGAACAAGATTTGATAAATGGTACGGCTCCAAACTACACGTAGCAAAAAATATACGAGAATTTTCCAAACCCTGTACATTGCAAATATACGATCGAACAAAGCAGTGTCCACGGTATAGTCAATGCTACGGAAGCCTAAAACCAGCTTAGACATATAGAAGCCTTTCTTTCGGGCGGCTCTTGGCCTTAAGCTGGGCAGAGCTTTCTAAAAAGGCTGAAAAGCTCGGAAATCCCTTCTTTGCCATTTTGTCCCTGTTGCTTGGACTTAACTTCAAACCGTGTGTAAGATGCGAACTGAGATACTTCGATGAGGTCAATGCTTGTCCTCGTCAAATACACTGAACATCACCCAAAAAAAAAGCTCATCCTAAAAATCGAACAAGATTCTGTTTTCGGAGTTGAATGATTGCACAAAAACTCAATAGTTTTCAGATACGGGTCATATACAAAGAAAATAAAGCATTCCCATTTCTATTTGAATAGGGCTATAGCTGCAATGATTACTTATCTCACGGCAATACTTTACCTATACAAGCTACACATGTACAGAAAATCACATAAGGCGTATACTATTTTTAAAACTATTACTTGCTAATGGAAAAGAGTAGTTAAATAATGCGTTGCTTTCCGCACGCATCCAAAAATTACTTGCAAGTGCACGTACAATAATACATGTATACATGTATAGTTTATTGCAGAATTGTGCAAGGTGGCTTAGAAGTTAAAATTCTCGTCTTGCATTCGGTAGACCCAGGTTCGATTCCCGGGTCGGCTATCCTTGATTGTGGGTTTTCATGGTTTCCCACAATTCATCCAGGCGAATGCTGAGATAGTTCCTATATTAAATCGGCCACATCCTATCTTATCCTATCCTCCTCGTTAAAATTCCAAATACGGGAAATATAACTAAGTTGTTATGTTGGGGTCCATCATGACCAGGCTGCTTAGTCTGACTTACTTTGTATAATGATCCCCCCCATCCCTGCCAAATGGTACTATGTACTGACTGCAGGGTAAAGAATTGAATTGAAATCTACATGTATCAATATTAAAGAATCTGATTTATAAAATTTGAACAAGAAGTTGCGTTTTTAGATGACTGACCTGCCACGGTTTCATCACTTGTACAACTGTAGTTTATTAATGGATATCATGTTGAAAAGTATGTGAAGTGTTATTATTAAAACACTTTAAATAAAAATATTTTTGTCGAATGCCTTTTCGATATTAAGTGCTGCTATAAATGCACCGTATACGGTATATTTCCCTGACACGACATGAAATGCTTGGGTTTACAATATAAAAGTACTAAATGTATTAGGCTAAGGTTATGGTCAGGAGAAAAACTTTTTTTTTATTAAAACCAAAAGCCCAAAACGTTGCAATTGAAAATTGGAAATAATAAAAGTTGCAGTTTCTAATTTGTGGACCTTGCGAAACTGCAGACACCACCGCAAACAAGCTTGATTTTCCTCGTTTATTCAGTTTCCTCGAAAACAACCAAAGATTGTAGCTATTTTTAATGAAATGCACACTGAGCGAGATTTTATTACACTGTTAATGTGACGTTTGGCAACAAATGGCGAGCAAAGTGATCAGCTTGCAGTCGACCACATGGCTACCACGGGGTTCTTGGGACTGCATGGGATCCGCATTTCCGGGTTCGTTTTCGTTCGCGCTAGTTTTATCGTTAAGCAAGTTTGGGTTCCGACCAACGATATAACACCGCGTGAATCTGATATATGCATTCAATGGCGAATTGAAGCATCACGTAAAACTCATCAATTTTTAACGCCGCTAGCACTCTGACCTCAGATCTCGCGTAGGATGGACTGGGCAAGCGAGAAGGGGAGTACCATCCGCCACTCGCTTACACTTCCTGCTAAATTGGCCTTGGTACATGTACTTGGTCCTTCACGTTTCTTAAATGTAACAGAAGCTACGTATATATAACGCGTCGCAGAACGCGTGCGCTCCCACTGCGCTTTCGTCAATGCTACGGGATGCTCGTCAGCCGTTGGCCAAATAATTCCATTGTGCTAATGCAAACTGGACCGTGCTAAATTTGGTCAGTCAGAATAGCACTCGACCATCTCAACATCGGCAAACGGCATCCGTGATCTTTTCGTGCATGAGCACGAATCCAATGCGGTAAGAAGAAGAACATCAGATCAGAGAATAGAACAGGTTCCAGTAACCATGTTGTCCAGAGACTTAGCGAGGCAAGCCCTCGCCAGCTTGCTCTTAGCAAGCCTAGTTTCCTTAGCGACATTATCACCCTTCCAAAATGACCCCTCCGAAGTGCGACGACAGGGCACGACCGGGGGCCGCGATTCTGGACGCTCACATAAGTTCAACACCATTCTGGCCGATCGCGGACCGGTCAAGAACGTCCAGTCCAATCCCTCCAAACAGTTCAGTGCCACGTCCTATGACCATTCGGAGAACAAGATCAGAACAGAACTGACGAGTCCGCCTGGTACGGACACCGACCCTCAAACGCCAAACGTGCGACAGGCGAGGCCGGTGACGCCGCAAGTGGTCAGCGCCGACGAGACGCCGACCAGGACCAAGGGCTACACCGCGCCGGACATCGCCTGCCCCAACTGCCTGCTAAAAAAAAGCTTCGTCAAGTCGAAGCCGGCAGCCGACGCCGACGAAGCGAAGGCCCAAAGAGCTCTGGAAGAGGAACTGGAAAAGATGAGGATCGAAGAAATCAAGAGTAAGATCTTGAAAAAGCTGCGCCTGGACCATCGGCCCACCGTCTCGATCCCGAGGTCCATGTTGCCGGAACCCCTGCAAGGAGGCCAACTGCAGTACTTGTTCGAGGAGAAGTACGATCCGAACATGAACGTGGAAGACGACTATTATGGCAAGACCGAAAAAGTCATTGTCATTTCGGAAAATGGTAAGTCGAGGGCTTTGAACACTGTCGTAATAAAAAGCTGTTGAAAAATCAATAGAATTCCCCCCTCATCAGATTTTAATTGAAATATCAATGTATTGGTCGAAAAGTCTGGTATTATTGAACAAACTCGATAAATAAAAAATCTTCTAGCAAATGGCAGAAGAAACTCATATCGTTCATCGTTTTGAAACGAACAGCCTACATTGTTGCGCTTACCCACACTGGCCACACTGTTGCGATGTTAGCAGTCTGTTTGTTGTGTGGGCTACAAAACAAGCCCACACTGGCCACACAGTTGCGATGTTAGCAGTCTGTTTGTTGTGTGGGCCACAAAACAAACCGAGTTAACCGACTGCTAACATCGAAACTGTTTGTACGATAGCAGACTTGTACTACAAGAATGAAAGATGAATCTGTTCATCAGGGTTATTATATGAAAATGTCCACAAAAACGCCGTAATTTCTACGCCGTATACGTCTTCTTCAGGCGTACAAGTAACAAATCGAAATAATTTATAAGGTGAAAAAATTGAACTCTTACAGAAATAACGATAAGCACGCGATATAGGCTATATATAATTTTCATGGAAACAAAATTCGTTTTACTTAACACTGTGGCGATATCCAGAGCCTCATCATCCTATACATCCTTTGGATAACTTCTTAGAAATAAAGTTGGAGAATTATCCCATACCATCCATCCACAGTCTCACAGTCCCAAACATGTTCACCGTGAATGGAGGGTATGGGATCATTTTCAAAAATTATTCCTAACAAGCTATCCAAAGGACGTAGAGGAGATTTGGCTCTGGATGTCGCCACAATGATAAGTAAAACGAAATTGCGTTTCCTTAAAAAATTGTAAATACCGCGTTTTCATCGTTATTTCCGTAAGAGTTAAATTTTTTCACTTTACAAAATTATTTCAGTTGGTTTCTTAGTCACATGAAGAAGACGCATACGGCGTCGAAACGTTAATTAAAACACTTGAAGATGAACTACAAGAAAATGTCTACAACAATTTTTATCCGATCACATTTTGTCCTCATATAACGCAATTGAAACAGGTAATGACATACCATGGGATTGAAAAAAATGCGCAAAACTCAACCAAACAATACGACAATTAAAGTTTGTATCGATAGTTTGGCGATTTTCTCTTTAAAAACAATACACCAGTGGAAGATTTCAAAAGCTTTTGATCATACTCCCTTCCCCTTCGCCCTAAAGTACACATCCGCTCGATGAACTAGTTTGTTGTAGTACTAATCTGATGATCGCGAAATTAACGAAACATGGATTCTAAAGATGAATAGCAAGAAATTAGTTCGATTTAAATTTAGTTTTGGGAAATCATTTCCGGGAACATCTTTTCTTTAAACTGCCTATCATAATGCCAGAAAGTCTGCTGTACTTCATAATCACACTTTAAAATTAATTTTTTTTAATATAGTTTAGTTCAAAAAGCTGTGCATTTTTGAACATTCTGTACATACACTGTATATATGCTGAGCTTTCACACGTTTCATATAACTGCACGATGATGTGTTACTTTACACAATGTGTGTACAGTTTGAAAAGCGCAAAAGCATAATCCACTTAAAATCTGAAGGCCATGGTTTACAGTCTCCATGGTCAACTATGAGGCATTGTTGCAGAAATCCGCTAGGAGCCCCCTTAGCTGTCAGTTAGGAAATACCATGCATGATAATGGATTCTTTGCACTAATGGGAATGACTTTTAACACGACACGCACACATGCATTATGGCGCTTTACGGAAACGTTATTAATGATGTGGGCCTAGATTGTATTACCATTTCTATGATAACGAGTGTTAAAAAATAACATTCTGTTTCAAGTCCACTACCGTAGGCTATCTATTGCACTTTGTAATAAAAGTTGTTGAATCTTGGTACCAGCATGAGGCGCACAAATGGAACTCGGTGATACTTTGCACCGGTCACTTCGTTGCGCGTGTCCTCTTTAAACTTTTCAGTAGTTGTTAAGTTAGTTATCTAAAAATTAATTCAGTTCAAATGAAAACAGTTTCATTTAGAAAAGAAATATACAAAGTCCCCGATGATCGAAATCAAACAGTATCTATTACCATTGCATGACCATTCTTTGACCCGATCCGGGATCCTGTTTAAAATAAAGATCGTTACGAGCGCAGCTATAATTCCACATCGAATTGTTCAGGATTTCTTCTACAATACATGTTTAAAATTACTTTATCAAAGCCAATAGACCACATTCTATTCAATGGCCATTGATGAGGCATTAGAGAGGTCAAACGCGCACCGCAGTTTTAGAATTCAAACGATTCCAGACCCTGAACTTTTCACTTTGGACTTTCAGAAAAAAAATGTTTTCCCTTAAACAGATAGTGTTTATTAAAAACAATTGCGGTAGTTAATTAACTTCCAGGCCTAGACCTAATTCTCACATGGGAACAACCAAACGGCGTTCATGGCATACATCCGTAATTAAAAACGAAATTTAGTGCCTTCCACGTTTATTAATTTCATCTATTCTTCATCTTCTCCCTTCTAAATAATTCCATTCTTCGGATGAAATTATACACGCTCTTAAAACGAGATTCGAGAGGTGAATTTGGAAAACGAAGATATATCATGAAAGAATAATAAGCGCACGTGCATTATCATAAAGAAATCGATAAACCTCGTAGCACTTTAGGGGGGCCAAAACAATTCATTCGTGCGCCAGTCACGTGCGAATCGCTCATGGGATAAGTCTCAATGTTAACTGTCATACACGCACCGATAAGAATTCCTACCGGTTGCACCAACTTAGGTTAAAATCTGAGGTTTACTAACCTTGGGTTAAAATTTGACTCCAGGTTAACCTTCGGGTTAGATGTTCGTGTTGCACAAAATTAACCATTGTTGAAATATCCCCAGGGTTATATGGAACCCATGTTTAACCTGCTGAAACCAAAATGGAGGACGGGAATGGAACTAACTTTGACGAATTCTGCCAGATTTCGCATGCTGGCTTCACTTGTCTGTGTGACCAGCTGGCGTAGCACGCGCCATTCCCTAGCTTCATCGGATTCATCCGTAATGTCCGCCGTGTTGTTTTTCTTAATAACCCGAGCTTAACCTTTCTCTTAATTTTTTCCCTAACCCGTGCTTGTGCAATACAACGGTGGGTTAACCTAGAGTTACGCAGTAGGTTAACCCTAGGCTACTCAACCTCTGTTGGTGCAACCGGCCTTTAAAGATACTGTAAGGTTGCTTTACGAAAAGTATAAACGCACAATTTATAAAAAAAAATGTATTTCCCATTTAATAAATACAAGTACAGTATATGAAAGGGACAATGTTTCACGTTCGATTCAGTTTCTATTTTTTTTAATCAAATGATAGACTGTGGAAATATACATGAAAGATCAATTTCTATTGTACTGTATCTTTTTTCCCCCAAACACATCACATCGGAAGAGTAGTCCTTCCCTCCTTTATTTAACAACAAAGGCATTTGCATAGTTACTGGAATATCTAAATATGAAGCAAACTTCTTGGAAATTTCACTTACATTAGACGAGTGAATGTACTGTACTTGAACATAAATACTTGTATGTTAACTTATTACTAAAAATAATTGTAATGTTTCTTTTCAGTCGAATATCCGATGTGCAACGAGCACCACTCTGAACCAGTCGCTTGCTTCGATTTCAAATTACCCAAAAACGTGTTCGATAAAGAAGTCTCTTCAGCTGAACTGTGGGTGTATAAACTGAGGGATAAAAGAGACAATTTCAACCAGACTTACGTCGTTTCCGAACTACCCAGCCCCGACTACAGTCTTAGGGAACAGAACAGTACTGTTGCGATTAGGGACGTCTCTATTAAAAGTAGGTGCATACTTTAATTTGTTATGCAACTATGGTAGCTTTTAGGGAAGGTTACAACCCTGACTGAACAACGGGAAGGAATTTCAAATATCGTGTAAAAGTAGTTCGCCGATCAGAAGGGCCGATGCTAAAGGTGACCGCTTTGCGCACCTAATGCAATTGCAGAAGTCAAACATGACTTAAAGCTACCCTTTGACGTCTATACAAATCTAATAATAAAGCTTTTATGTTTTCATAAGTCCGCTCGCTTACAAATCTACTTGGTATCGTTCATAGATGGCTGGATTAAATTTGACTTGACGGTGGCAGTGCGACGCTGGTTGCGCAAGTCCAACGCCAGCGTCCACGGCTTGCGCATCAGTTGCAAAACTTGCGTCATGAACCTGGAAGACCATCCCGTGTCCAACGACCCCGGGGAGAAACCTTTCATCGTCATCAACTTCTCCAGCCCAGAATCTCTGAAGCGAGGCAAGCGAAGTGTCAACTGTCAACCCAACATGACCTTGTGTTGCAAGGAGTCTTTTTACGTGAATTTCACCGACATCGGATGGGGCGACTGGGTCATCTCGCCCGACGGCTATTACGCCAACTACTGCAAGGGCAGCTGCTTGGAAGACATTACCAGCACGGTCAGCCATCACGCGACAGTTATCCAGGTACTAAACCGAGAGGTGCGTTTGCTCCATTGCATCCGACCACCCCTTCTGAAACGAAATTTTGGGCCCGATTCGATCTTGACCAATCCGAAAACCAATCTCGAACACCGATTTTGTTATCGCCTCGAGAGGCTTTTCGAGACCGGTTCGTGAAACTTTTAAACTCGAAAACCACTTACGATGGAATAAAACCAAAATCATGTTTTATTCAAAACGAGCCTCTTTTACTGTACCTCGATCGAGAGATAGATCAAAAATGCTATAGCCTACACTGTTCTCAAATTACACGCATCCTCAAGTACTCGGGATCGAGATTGTCATTGAAGCGCGAGAGGCAAAAATTGATTTTTCTGACCGGAGATGTCTAGAGGGGGGTCAGCGGCTCAAGCGTTAACGAAACGGCAACGTTGCACGTTATTGAAAATCCATAAGCATATTGCAACAACGTGGCGTCGCCAGTAGCATTATGCAAACCAGGCTCAAGCGCCCTCGCACCTCAGAGCATCATTTTTTGTGACGTTTTTTTACTTGGAGATATCGCATGCAAAGAGTGAAAAAAACGTCGAAAGAGACCTCAGCATTTGAATGCACTAATGTTTTTTTCCTTTCCGATAATTTTTTTTAGGAATATCTGAGACGCAATAAATCGACGATGACGAGATCTAAAGTGAACCAACTGATGCCGTGCTGCACGCCAACCAAGACTGGACCCATCAGTTTAATATACTCGCAAGACGACAATACCACGGTAGTTTACAACACGTTACCGAACATGGTGGTGGAAGCGTGCGGTTGCAAGTGAATCGCACCGTGCGCACATTTGGGGTTTGAGTGGGGGAATCGACTGAATCATCGCTAACACTTCGACGAATTAACTCGGGAGTTCATCATCATTTCTTGCACACATTTGCAATTTCATGAATTTGCGGCGCAACTGATGTACCTGGATCGTTAGGTGACGGAGGAGGGCAACGGGGTAAATTTATTTAATCGACTACAAAAAAGGGAGCAACGAGATTTTAAAAAACCTAAAATATTTTTATATTTATGAAATAAATCGTTTTTGAGAAAATGAAAAGGCATTGTCTGACTGAGATTCCGTTATTGGGCGAGCAAGATGGGCACGATGCCATTACTTGACTTGATTTTTACATTTACAGTATACTGTACTTGAATTTTCAGGTTTATTTTACGAGAAAAGTCCAAGTAGATTTCACAGCTTGCATAACATCACTTCAACAGTAATTAATGAGAAATTTACCGGTTGTAATAAACATGTCATGGGGACACGACTCGTTACATTGTTATACGATGCATCGATCATCTTAATGATATTAAATACGTGTATACTGAAAATTTCCTTAGAAAAAAGGATTATACTAGTACTTTTTGCATCGCGCGTGTTATTTCTTAATATTTAACCATGTTCTCTGAAATTTACTAAGGATCTCATGACATGTTGACAAGGCACTGCTGTCAAAAGATCTCTGTATAATAAGCTTACGAGATTAGTAATTCCATTATTAAGGTTTCAAAATTTATTAACTTCATTCATTCATAACATTAGCAGCTGCTTTTCGGTTTAAAAACCCGATCCATTTATTACTATACGCATGAAAGAATTGCCATGGGAAATACTGATAAAGGGTTGAAACTCATAGGCTATTTATACATATTACCTCGTATCTCATCAAATCAACCTGATGATGTTTTTGGATCATGGTGTTGGTCTATAAAATGTTAATCATGGAGTCCAATGGCAACGAATTTATTCCTCAAATTAAATTAATTTTAATAATTTGCATCGAGTGAAGAATATTTAATTATCGAATTTGTGTAGTTGTATCGCAACCGCGCATTTAGAGGAAAAAACAAAGTCATCATGAAGCTTACGTGACTAGAAGATTAACGAAGGTAGAAGTTTTATACGGTATAGATTTAATTTATTTAATATGGTCTGAAATTAAGCCAAACGCTGCACTGCCTCGTAATGAATCTACGCATGGTTGAATCCAAAATGAGTTTCTTTAAACGCTTGATTTTGAATTAATGTACTTAAAAAAATGCAAAACCGTAACACAAAAGAAAGGCACATGTGGCCTTAATGATTAGGTTGCGAATAAATCATCAGAGATCCTTACTTAATCCTTTCATAATTAAAAGAAATTACAGTTTTAGTTTGGCCTTTTTTTCTTTATGCAACTTAATCCTGCCTTTTGAAGCAGGATTGTAAACCTGATTGTAGAATAGGATCAAATAAAGTTAACGAGCAACATTTTTTTGAAGATAAGGTAAGCATCCTCATGAACTCCAAAGGCATTTTTCCAAGAACAGTATTTTTGTATTTTTTTACAGTAAACAATGAAGTAAACGCGTTGCAATTACACTTTTTTAGACCTATTCCTTGGAAAAGCCACTTTTAAATTTCTACAGTTTATTATATAAGTGTGTTCTTCAAATATGAATCTTCGACCATTTTAGAAAAGTCGTTACAAACGTTAGAAAAGATGTACATGTACATACAATACAAGAGGAAAATCGGGTTTTCTACGTCGAATTCCAAATTTTCTTAACAAGGTTTGCCAGAAATTCTTCTATTATACGCTACTTGGATGTACAATTTTACCTTTTAATAGATATGTATTTTTGAAAGAATGAGTCATCTTTCAGACATTCTTACGATATAGAATTTTCTAGCAGTAAATAAATACGAGCTCGTATGTGCGTTTTCAGAGATTTACTCAGCTTGTAGACACAATTTCTGCTTTACTTATTATAAATTTTCATATACAATGTAAGAGTCCCCCCCCCTTTTAAAGAGTGTAAAGGGATCCCAATTTTTTTAAGAGACGAAAAGCTCCTGAGCTAAACAAATTTGAGAATCCATGGCATACAATTAACAGCAAAAATCGAAATAAATCGCATCATAGAAACAACTAAAATGTTAAGGTCACGTTTTTCCACTTGAGGCAACACATTGACATTTATTTACACGATCTTAAAAATCTAAATGTTGTCACATACAGTATGAGCTACTTAACGATCTACGTATACAACGTATGTTGTACTGTAATTGCATAATTCATAAACTGAAATTATTCAACTGATCAATAAGTTCCGTATGCTTGAAATTGTTGGGATTATTAGTAAAAGTGATTAAAAGATTACGTTTCTGTCCATCAGCAGGTGCGGTGTAATACAGTTGCAGTTGATTGGCTAAACAACGAGCATCATTTCCGCTCTGAAAGTATTCGACATTGGCTCTAATAAAGTTCATCTATACTGTACATATGGATTTTACTAGTATCTTTCCAAGTTAAAATACTCCATTTCAGAGAAACATTTGTCGCATGTAGGCTTTTGCCTCTCCCACTCTCATTGAAATAGAGAACATTCATTTTTTGCCTCGCTACAAGGAAAAGTAAATTTTAGATGCAGAATAATAGTCTTACCAATACATCCTTATTGTATTCGCCTCGCATGAGCACAATTCCTATATTAATCAAAGACAAAAAATACAAGAGTTGAGATACATTTTCAATCCCATTATACAACAGGAATATAATAGTGCACGTTTACAAAATTATTCACCCTTATCATCTTGCAATTCTGTATAGTGAACAATGGCCAAACATTCAGGAGCGTTTTCTTTGTACGCCTAAATTAAAAACGAATATGTGATATTTTCCATATCAATAGGGTTTCGTCACACGATGTACCATTGGGAAAAACAAAAGACCTACTCTGACTCGACATCTAACTACAGTGTACAGTAAAATGCTGTCTCACAATCACAGTATACGAAGCTAATAATATCTGCGCAAGAGCGACAGACGTTTTTGTCTTCAATTGGTTCATTGTGAAAATAAACTTGGAAAATGTCAAATCGGAAACGCGAAAAAAAAAAAGAAGAAAAAAATTGTTGCATTTTGCATTCTTTCAAAGCTACTGTTATGTAGGCCTATTAAGGCGGTTCCTAAGCTGTATACCCCCAATGTG
This sequence comes from Ommatoiulus sabulosus, assembly GCA_034697705.1. Lineage (NCBI taxonomy): Eukaryota > Metazoa > Arthropoda > Diplopoda > Julida > Julidae > Ommatoiulus > Ommatoiulus sabulosus. The sequence continues at coordinate 16,815 of JAQGAO010000282.1, read as the reverse complement.
AAATTTTACACGGACAGTTTCCCGGACTGAATTGGAAAGTACATAATGTTCAGAAAAAACTGTACTAACGTTTCAGTAGTTTCCGATAATTGTTTTCGCATCCTGAATCAATAATAGTAGATTTTACGTGTAAATGCTCAATTAATAATACCAATACATGTAAAACAAATAACAGCCACGGAAATCGATGATTGGTTTTTGCATACAGAATACTGTAATTAAGGCATTATTGAGTTTTGTCAAAATGAAATCGAATAAAATCATCAAATAAATTTATTATAAGTCCCTAAAATTACATTTTTATTGTTCATTTTATTTATTGCCTTTTTTAAAATAATCTTATACAGTGTATAGTCAGTACACGTACAGTACAGGAGATTATATTCCATGTAGGCCTACTATAGTTCAGTATACTTTCATGAAATCGAAATTAGCTATTAAGAATTTAATTAGTATACCCATTTACGGATGTCTACATCCTGGTGATAAGGTGTAGGAAAAGTGCAGTTCCGCAGCTGATATTTTTCAGCAACTAATCCTGTCAATCGCTTAAGCAACTCTGGATAACCGGAAATTATGCAATTGGGAGAGCGGAAGCTGATTTCCCAGCACACAGCGTACAAAACACACAAAAGAATTCACATCTTTTAAATCTCAAAACTGATACCCCTACAACGCGAGAGATCTAAGTAAATCTCAAAGAAATTCATTACATCATAACAATAGTTGTGCATCGAAGCGTGGGAGTATAAATACTTTAAATCTTCGATGAACATGTACGTTAAATCTCGCCGATTTATAGTTCAATTTGTCGTCTTCTGTATTTTTTTCAGCGAGGTTACAGTTTGAAATTACATGTACAAGTTAGTTTAAAAGCGTTGCGAGTATTTTAAACTATCTAGGGATTAGAGACATTTGCATACAATAATTTAATCACATGAAAATTGCATTATAGCCTTTTGGGAAATGTTCACTCCGGAATACTCTTTCAAAATTGGAAAGCATACTAGAAGACAACGACAAAAGGTCAGATTGTAAGCCTTTAAGAATTCGAACATAAAGAAAGAAAAGAAGAAAAAAATCGTTAAATATACTGCCTGTTTACTTGGTACACAGATTAATTTAAAATAGCCCAATTACTGCAGATTAGCTAGGGAAAAGGCTTGCAATTTAAAGTGGGCGATTTGAGCTATTAATTGCGTCATCGATAAAAGCAGTTGCCAAATTACTCCTCTAGGAATTTCATAGTTATTTAATACAGTGAGAATGAGACAAAGTGCGAGCGTAATTAACTGGTAAATTAATGACTAACCTGGTAATTAATTAGACTCGTGAAGTGACATTCATGACCGCTAAATTGAGCGACGAAAAACTCGTATCCTTGTTCCCGTGGTAACGGGTACAGAAACTGATATTATTAAACGAAATCAAATTTATCAGAAACTAAGCTCACTAGACACTCTGGCAATCAACGAAATTGAATTTTCCCTATGAACTTACCATCGGAAATTCTTGCGAGTTTTCATATATTGTAGAATAAATTTTAGTCTGCGAAACAGAAACGAATAAAAATAATCACTCAATTACTGTCCATCTGGTCAGAAGTGATATTTTCAAGTATTAGAAGATTAAGAATAAACAATAGATGAAGAATCTTCAACATACCGGAATCGCAGCTGCAATTTTATCTTGGCTTTGATGATATTCACCCCAAATCTGGAAAAAAACATCCCAAAACAGGCAAAGCATCAAATCATGCAATAGATGTGTGCGCATGCAGGTTTACATGTACTGTATACTGGGGTAACATGTTTTTGACATTTCAGAAGACAAAGGTTACAAGCATCAGTTTAATTATTAGCAATCTTTTCTTCAATAAAATCGATGATATTTTTCTGTTTGATGCTAAAGTACTTTAAACCAGATTAATTTATGGAAGACAACACTAAATTCATTTCACTGATTTTACAAACTCAACAAGGGGCCATTCAAAAAGGACGTCCTCGTGCAGGGGGTAGGGGGTATAGTTTGAGTTACGGACACAATGTGGACGGGGGGAGGGAGGGGGTATGATCAACTCGGACGTCCACTCGATAAAAAAAAATGCCAAATAAAATCAGTTCCCAAAGTAAAAGGGAATTGGAGCGCAATATCGCATTGGTTGTTCAGTAAACAGGGTACGTACCTCCAGTCCTGGAAAATCTGGAAAACTCAGAGAACTTAAAAGCTCAGGGTCCATTTGCAAACTTTAAAAATTTTCCAGTACAAATTTGCAAAAGTTTCATTTTTCTCGAGCATAAACTCGCAAAATTTGCACCTTTTTCCGAGGTCATCTTTACAAATTTTTCCACGTTTTTTCGAGAACAAATTTTCAAAAATTTCCAAGTTTTCCCGAGGACAAATTTGCAACTTTTATCAACTGTTTTCGAGTACAGATTTGTAAAATTTTCAACAGTTTCTGAGGAGAAATTTGCAAAATTCCCAACAGATTCTGAGGACAAATTGGTAAAATTCTCAACCTTTTCAGAGTAAAAAATTTACGTTTTCCGAGTTACAGTACAAATTTGAAAAACTTTCCAAATTTTCCGAATTCAATTTTTTTTAAGTTTCGGACGTCCGAATGTAGGATGGGGGTCCTGACTGACCGGATGCGCGGACAGGGGGTAGGGGAGAGTCCAATTTTGGGAAAATTTTGAGGACGTCCATTTTGAATGGCCCCCAAGGTACATGTAAATCTCACCCATTTCTCCCGATGGCAGCCCTTTTCATCGACTGTGATGTACATGTACATTACACTGCACATATTTTTACTTTCTTGAGACTATTACACAATTTTCGCAGCATGAACTTTAACAACAAATTTAGTGGCCATTTTAAGAGTGCAACATTTCATACAGTACAGTACGACAATGTTTTATGGCGAATTTTGGAACAGTTAATGCTGTTTGGAGGTTTTCAAATTCCGTAAATTTTGGGTAGGCCTACATAATAAGGGTACTCAAAGAAGCGATTGGGTAGAATTCAGCGATTATGACAATTATGCGAAGGTTATTTTGAAGAGCCAAGCCACGTGACCAAATCCTAAATATGCATTGGTATAAGGAATTGCCGAGGTTCATTCGCTCATCGGAATGAACCTCGGCAATTCGTCATACATGTACCAATGCATATTTAGGATTTGGTCACGTGCCTCGATCGGCTCTTCAAAATAACCTTCGCATATTTGTCATAATCGCTGAACTCTACCCAAATCGAGCAGAATTCAACGCCTCTCTGAGTACCCTTATTTTACATGTAGTTATACAATCAAGATGCCAAGGAGTTTTAACCTTTGCAGCGATTGATGGGGTTGAATTCCGAAACAATTCTGTTCATATTCAATTGGCATGCATCAAGATTTGCAGTAGGAATACATGTACTGTAGTATAATTACTTCGTTCATTTGTAATGATTGTTGTTTGGAGTAAAATCATGTACTGCACGACAACTTTTTTTAAAATTGGCAATCAGTGATACATGTACAGTATTTAAAAATGGATTCGACCCTTCATATGATGCATTTTTCTATTGAATATGCTTCAAGAATATGGTTAAATTGTCTTACTGTAGCTGCCAAATAGTAGGGACGCTCAGACGGAAGTTTGTAAACAGCAGTAACCTTACGTGAATATTTTAAACCAATTTACATGTATTTCACGACTGCTAAAGTGTAATTCTCAAAGCTTCTGTCTGAATACCCTGCAATTAGCTCTTGTTCGCAAACTTCTGTATTGAATTAAAACAATATTTTCGCAATTTATCGAGCTACACGAATCTTATAAACTTTTAAATCGATATCAAGGACTAATGTGTCATCGGGCTAACATCCCCATGATTGCGACCAAATAAATTTATAGTGCAGTGTACGAAATGTTATTTTTTATGATAGCAATCGTTTTAATAAGCTGCAAGGGCAATGGTTGCCTCTGTTGCATCGATCAAAGTGTAGAATCTCAACGAAAGTAATGCATGCATTTACTCCTTTAAAAAAATTGCAACGTCAACAGCTTTTAATAGTTTAAGTTAAGAAAGATTGCTATTAATCGCAGTTCAACTAAAGTGATACTACCCTTTGGCTTTCTTATTTAGTAATTAGAAAATGCAGTTATTTTTAGAAATGATTCCAAGGATCTTCTGCGACTTTAATGGCGAGGTTATGCGAAGACTTGAGCATAATGAAAAGTCACTTTCCCAAATTGTTCAAGGTTAACGAACAATCGAACATACTGTACATTATTTTATTAATAATCTAATAAATTTTACTTCGTGCCACATACTGTAAATGAACTGACTTCGAACTAACCTTAGTAATTTCTTCAGCACATTTATCTTTTATAAGATCAAACTTCATAATTGTGTCCAGCTTCTAAAAAATAAAAAATGAAAACTGAAATTTGCGACTGGTTGTACATTTACTGTAGATTTCCTTGATCATGCCATGTACTGTATAAAGATAGGGACCAAAAAACAGTATTTGAACAACATGAAAGTTGCTGTTTTCGGAAAAAAATAAATGGTGTAGATTTTTAAAACTACATTTATAATAACACTTGCAGTACATGGATTATGTAACAACAACCAGAATTTTTTTAAAAAATCAATACATGTAAGTTAATTTTCAATTAATAACAATTAATAAAAACGAATATTTTATATCAGAAAAAGTATTTGAACACCCTTCTATAGGCCTACTGGTAAGAATTTGATAATTTCTGGCAATTTGGTTATTGTTTACCTAATAAATTATGATGATTTAACTTCTAGGTATAAAGACTAACTAGTTTTCATCATATTGAGAAGTTCTGTAGAAAATTTTGTTCATAATGGATTAAACTAAATGAGTTCTGGTTTGCAATGAGAAAAGTTATTCAAATGAATTTTTGTGGAAATTTAATATCGAGAAATGGCAAATGAATTGAAAATCATACATTATATGGCAGTATATAAAATCTCAAAAAACAAAGAAGAGAGAGGATAAGGCATAAACAAACTCAGAACAAGCAATCCATGTAAACTATCTGTGAGGGGAAAACGACAGGTTCTTAGATTTGCTCTGAAAAATTCAAAAATATCTTTATAAATGTTTGGCAAACACATGCATGGCGTCAGAATCAGGGAAGGTTGGAACACTACAAACTACCATACTTATTCCAAATTTCTGTCTCCTCTGTATTTCATACAGCCCCAAAACCATACCACTGCTGCCCCCATTATAAAGTCTATGGAGGATGTTTTGTGAGTTACAAATCAGCCATGGTCCTTTTATGACTGGATTATTTAGAGTACTTCTGATAGTTTGTAGTGTTCCAACCTTTCCTGATTCTGACGCAATATGCTTGCCAAAACATTTATAAAGATATTTTTGAATTTTTCAGAGCAAATCTAAGAACCTGTCGTTTTTCCCTCACAGATAGTTTACATGGATGGCTTGTTCTGGGTTTGACCTCCCCGGTATCTTCTTTGTTTTTTGAGATTTTCTATACTGCCATATATGATATTTTCAATTCATTTGCCATTTCTCGATATTAAATTTCCACTAAAATTCATTTGAATAACTTTTCTCATTGAAAAACAAGACCTCATTTAGCTTAGTCATTATGAACTAAATTTTCTGCAGAACTTGCCAATGTGAGGATAAACTAGTTAGTCTTTATTACCAAATTGCCAGAAATTAGCAAATTCTACCAGTATAGAAGGGTGTTCATATACTTTTTTTTGCCATGAAATATTCGTTTTTATTAATTCAAAATGAACTTATTTATATTTACAAAATTCTGGTTGTTGTTACATAATCCATGTACTGTAAGTGTTATTATAAATGTTGTTTTAAAAATCTACACCATTTATTTTTTCCGAAAACAGCAATTTTCATACTGTTCAAATACTTTTTTTGGCCAACTGTAAGTAGGGTCTATAAAAATTGTCTCAATTGCAGACATTCATTTGATTGCTTAACTTGGAGACAATATTAATACTGTATACTGTACATGTGCAAGTCAGTCACAGTGAAAATAAATTCATGCTAAAATACATGTACAGGTATGTTAATAATTTAGAAAAGGAAATCAAAATTAATAAGTACAATCAATAGTAAATAATAAAATATAAAAATGAAGAAAACTAATGAAACATTTAAATATGAAAAATGACAACCTTCTGACAAATTTTTCAACACCCGGCCATGTTTTAAGAAATCAATGAGAATTCGACATGTTTAATTAATATTTTAAAAATCTGACGTTTTCGCAGAATGTTTCATTTCACTGTGACTTCATTGCTCCATTTTGTTGCCATGGAACAATCACAAAAGAAATGCTAAAATGTTGATTTGTATGTAAATTATATATATATATATTTTTTTTTTCAAAATATTCGTACCACCGAACCTTATCATCACCACAACAGTGCAGGGTTCCAATCGCTCAATACTTGACACCAAAAATCTGGGCAGATGTCTTACGATTTAAGAGCATGAACGTGATAAAAGACACGTGAAACTTGCATGTAAACTTTGTTTTCCATATGAAATTGTTGTGGAAAATGTTCCTACAGTTAATCTGATATCCTGAAGGTTGACAATTTTAATTTACTCAGACGGACCAGTTTTCAGTGATAGATACATTGTAGAAATTCATCAACATAATTAGATACCCCACGTACAGTAGCAAGTCGGCCAAAAATGATATCGTTATCATATTTGAACAATGATGTCAATGGCTTAAAAAATTATGGAAAACGTCAAATATGACGTTATTTATTTCTCAAAAATGTGACCAAGAAACGAATCTTCCCAATCTGCACGCATGTTTTATAATCGACATGCAAACGGCAACATGTTTTATTATCATTTTAATTTTATCAAAAATCGTGGTTAATTCCTGTAAATTATCCAAATAACACATTTTATAGATATTTGCGATTTTGTTTATCCAAAAACAACACGGTAAAACCGAGCAAGGTGGCTTAGAGGTTACTATCCTCGACTAGCATTTGGTAGACCCAGATTCGATTCCCGGGTCGGCTATCCTCGATTGTTGTTTTTCATGGTTTCCCACAATTCTTCGATCCAGGCGAATGCTGAGATAGTTCCTATTTTAAATCGGCCATGACCGTCTTCCCATCCCATTAAATCCTGGTCTTAATGTCCCAGTAATTACGGGAGAATTAACTAAATTGTGATGTTGGGGTTCATCATGACCAGACTGCTTCGCCTGACTTAATTTGTATAATGATCCCACCTGCCAAATGGTACTATGTACTGACTGCAAGGTAAAGAATTGAACTGAACACAGGTAATATGGAATGGGTAAAACTGTAGCTTTGATAGAATTCACCTGTTCAGTACATGTACAATGAAACGTCATATGTCACATGTTCAATTCAATTCAATTCAACTCAGTACCCTACTATCAGTAAATAAATACCATGTGGTAGGGGGGGTGTAATCCATCAACCCAAGTTATTCGGTAGTTACCACCGCGTTAGTGTGGACCCCAACATCATTGCAAAATTGAATTTCGTGAAGCTTAAGGCTATCCTTTGGAAGAGAGTTCCAATGTCTAATGGCATGCAGGAAATAAGACCAATAAAATGGATCCGAATGAGCTTGGAGTTCCATAAGTGGATTGGAATGACAGGTTCTACAACCTCGGTGGTTGCGTTCAAAGACTCCCTCAAACTTGATTTATCAAGTTTGATGTATGTTACCTACAACCCCCGGACAAAAGTCCTGCAACACGTCTAAGTTTGCTTGTTCTTTCCACTTTAATATCATCTGTAATCAAAAATATACACAGTAGCATGTTGACACTGCCAAAAAATGAAAATGCAACAATCTGTTAACCAAAATAACTTAAGTTTCAATTTAAATTTGTACGTATTACAAATAAATTTTATAATAAAATAAACGAACCTGGACGAAAGTCATGCAACAGGGCAAAAGTTTGACAAGTCCTGCAACGTTGTTTTCAGCATTTTGAGGCATCGCCTTTGGCCCTCAATACTGCATTAATTCTTCTGGCGTCAAATGAACTAACTTAGCACATTCTTCAGAGTTGATTTTGTTCCATATTTTGTGTGTATGTTTCTCCAAATCGGTCATGGTTTGTGGTGCTACTAACTGGAGACGTTTCTTCATCGTGCCCCAAAGGTCTACGATGGGATTGAGGTCTGGAGAGTTTCCTGGCCAATCCAAGACCTCAATTACCATGTTTCCGAAATACAGTATGGTAGATGGTCTCATTAGGGAATAGTAATTTGCAGTAGGGATTAGGCTTTCATCAAAATATTAATATACACTGCAGATTTAACATTTTGTCAAACACCATAAATCCAAGGGCAAATTTAAGTCTTTGAACTACAGTTTGGATTATATTATTCGCCTTTCTTTCGAAGTACAGTCGTTTTACAATTTTAAACAGGGAAAATGGCTCCTGTCATTAAAGATTACTTGATTCCATTCTTCATCATTACAATGTTTATGCTTTTGACACCAACTGATTCTTTTTTCTTTATGGCACATGTCAACAGTGGTTTCTTTTAAGGAACTTGAAATCCATAACCCATATCCTTTAGGCGTCTTCTTGTTAATTTTTCACTTTGTTTATGATTAAGGTCCATTTTTCAGTTATTAGTTTTGCAGAATCTTTTCTTGAAGTTTTTATGAGACGACTAAGTACCTTTTGTCCTTTGTCTGTGGACCTTGGGCAACCTGATCTGGATCCTTGTTGACACGTTCCCGTTTCTTTAAAGGTTTTAATAATTCGGCCAACTGTAGAATGGTGAATTCCAATCTGGTTTGCAATTGTTCAATTTGCAATTCCTTCCGAATATTTCTATACAATCAATTATCTGTTATTTTCTGCCACTGTTGTGCAGCTTGCTGCATTTGTACAGTAAATCGTTAAAGAATTGATGGTGAATTATGGAAAAATTGTACAATATATATATATATATAATTAAATCAGATATGCAAATTTTGAATTCTGTGTTTAAGGTTAAATCCAACATTTAAACTCGGGGGAAACAACCAGTTACCTATAAGTTGCAGGATGTTTGTCACACTTTTATCCAGGGTCATTTATTTTATTTTAAAATTTATTTGCAATACATACAATTTTTAATTGAAACAGCGAAGTAATTTTTGGTGTAATTGTGGACCGTCTTTGTGGTGTGCATGTTTTAATTATGCCAGGCAAATCCGTAAAAACCCAAGACAAAAATCTCGTTTCAACTTTATAATTATGTTGTGTTGATCACACAAGCCAAAGCCTTAGATTTACGCCAGTAGGTGTTTTTCTGGTTGCATAAATGGCACGCACGTGCTTAGAAAAAACGGGTAAAACAAAAAAAATCATCGCTTTTACAGTATCCAGCTGTTCGTCCAGTGAGCTTAATGTGAGACCCTACACTATGCTAAATAAATGAAACTTACTGTACAATCTTAGCCCTAACCTATGCTAACTTGATCACTTGGACACTGAGTCAGCTACACAGCAAAGAGCAATATTTTTATATTGTTTAAATTAATTGCCAACTTCTAAAGAGATGCCTTCTTTTGATAAACTGTTAATTTTATCTGAAAAAGGTTGTAATAATAAACTTGGTTTAACATCTGTTCCACACCAACCACCAGATTAAAGTACATTTTCAATGTAGTTTTTGGGGAAAGATTATTCACTACAAACTGAATTGGCCATAAAGAATACTTTTTCGACTTAAATAATGGAGCGCCATCGTAATTAAAAGTTAATGTAAGAATATTTTCATATAAATATTCATTAGAAATCTGTTTAAACTCCTTTACATCATTAATATCACTAATCCTTGAGGGCTTCCATAAAATGTGCATTTTGATCAGTTTCCATTAACAATTTGATTTAATAAATGAAGCCATCTTCAAGTGGTCGGAAAAATGAATTAGTAATTTAATTGATAAAGTAGCAAAAAAATTACCTAATGATGTATCTCCAACTTCATTTACCGTTTCCCATTTTGTACAAGTTAATTGCTATTTTTCAGTTGTCATAAATACCTAAAACATTATAACAATACTTGCAGTAGAAATGAAAAATCACTTTCCTTACGAAACAACTTGTAAAACAAGTATTTCGATTCTGTTAGTATTTTTGCCACTCAGGAAATGACATTATCAGCATCAAAGACTCGGCAACAGTTCTTCCTTGAACATTAATTTGTTCATCGATATTAGGCAAAAATCCAAACATATTGAATTTTGTTTTCCTCTTGTTTTTTCTCATTCCATTTGTCGTCATCACACTTCATCTGCTCTATATTTTCTGTAATATGCTCATTGTTTAGGACTATCATTTACTGGGTGATACATCTCACCAGTAAGGTTCTTAAATGAGAATTATAGGCCCCTTATCCCCTGGTCACACTTAGGGAGAATTGATGAAATAATAATGCCAGCCTTGGGCCTGCTGGATCGTATTGCCTAAACAATGTGACAAAGTCGTTCCACGACTCCCCTTGGAGAGTCTAGAGGCACACCGTTGGTGCCAGCATAAACAACTACAATAGGGTTTAAACTAGCTTTATCAAGCACAGGCCTCACCCTTGTAGCAAAGGTGTTCAACCCAGATACTCGGATAGCACCATGTGCTGCCTCCTCCGATTTTCACTCCCCTAACAATGCTATCCCTGAGGAGATGGATCTCCCGGGAATTGTTAGGGGCTACACCCTCCTTTATTTCTTTGCTATTCCGGCTACGGCGGTAAACCACCTTCATCTAGGGTTTGGAAGCCTACGAGTTATAAGCTGTAGGATTAGGAGGAGGGCCTTTAAATAACCTGGGTTTGGATATCAGAATTGGGGTCGAAACCAGAGATGTTGACTTGGAAATTATTGGTGTCCCTGGCAGTTCTGATGACTTTACAACCATAGTGCTGCAAGTAGAAGGTGTAATGCTCAGAAAGCAACCCTCTAGCCTTGTTAGCTGAGTTAGCTGGCTTTCATTATCTAGCCGTAGCTGGCAAATGATTTCTTTTTGTAAAGTTTAGCTCGAGGCCTAACTCCTATCTGGTCATTTTCCTCCTGCGTAATGACTAACTGCTGCTGGACCGAGAGGATTTCCTGCTGCAGGTCAACAACCATCCTGTTTTGTGCCTGGACCTTACCATCCTGAACTACAAGCTGGCTTTGCATATTAAACATTTCAGCAGACATAGCTGTGATTGCGGAGCTGGCAGAGAGAATTGCCTGTTGCAGGTCAGCAATCACCATGTCCTGTGCTTGGACCTTACCATCCTCAGTCACAAGTTGTCTTTGCATATTTGACATTTCAGCAGACATAACTGTGATTGCTGAGCTGGTCATGCAGGCTGCTTGAAGACATCCTAGACATTTGGGGCATATCCACATTTCCTCAACATTAAACACATTAAGTCCCAGACAGTCATAGTGACACAATGTTGAGCACATCTTACATAACACCATAGCCATACCCTGTTCTGATGGTCAAAAAGGCAATTTGTGATACAGGGTGGTGATGTATTTGATCATGTACAGCTGTAGTATATTAAGATCCAGTACTGGAGCTATAAAAACGATTGAAATTTATCGCTGGTGGGATATCATTAAACCCTTTTTCTCTTATAAAGTAAGCCTATGGTTTAGGACCGTCTTTGTGGAGTGCACGTTTTACTTTTTACATTATGTTATGTGTGGATCACACAAGCCAAAGCCGTAGATTTACACCAGTTGACGTTTTTTGTGGTTGCATGTTTGGCACACACATTTTCAGGAAAAAATGGGAAAAACAAAAAACGTGTGGGAGCATAATGTGAGACCCTACGCTATGCTAACTAAAATATACTTACTGTTCAAATTATAGCCCCAACCTAAGCTAACTTGACCACATGGCACCTAAGTCACCTACACAGCAAAGAGCAATAACTTTATAATGTTTAAATTCCTTGCCAACTTCTAAAAAGTTTCTTTTTTTGATAAACTATTAATTTTATTAGAAAAAGGTTGTAATAATAAACTTGGTTTAACATCTGTTCAACACCAACAAGCAGCTACATGTACATTTTTCAATCTAGTTTTGGGGAAAGATTATTCACTACAAGCTGAATTGGCCATAAAGAATAGTTTTTTGACTTAAATAATGGAGCATTATTGTAATTAAAAGTTTGTGACAATATTTTCATATAAATATTCATTCCAATCTGTTTAAACTCCTTTCCATCATTAATATCACAAATAGCAATACTGCATGATTCCATAAAATGTGCATTTTGATCAGTTTCCATTAACAATTTGATTTGCCGTTTAATTGATAAAGTAGCAAAAAATTACGCAATGATGTATTTCAAACTTCATTTGCCGTTTCTTAGTTGGTACAAGTTAATTGCTGTTTTTCAGTTGTCATAAATAACTAATAAATTATAACAGTACTTGCATACGAAATCACACTTTCCTTATGAAACAACTTGTGAAACAAGTATTTCGATTCTGGTTGGGTTTCTTTCCCAAGCAAAAGTTAATTATTTTGTACAGGTCTTTAATGGCAACTGAAGATAAACTATGCCACATAGGGAATGATAATATCAGCATCAAAGACTTAGAAACAGTTCTTCCTTTAACAATAATTGGTTCATCAATATTATGCAAAATCCAAGAATATTAAATTTTGTTCTTCTCTTGTTTTTTCTCATTCCATTTGTCGCCTTCAGACTTTATCTGCTCTATTTTCTGTAATATGCCCATTATTTAGGAATTCATCGTTTACGCGATGAATTACATGATATTACATATAGTAATATCAATATCAATTGAATCATTTGTTGATGAATCCCTTGCTGCAATTTAGAATTTATTAACAGAGTCCTAAACCTTTAGTGTAATTAATTCAAGTTATATATTTTCAAAATTTGAATTGATTTTAAATAAGTGTTACCTGCTGTGTTTCATTGTCATGCTGTTTATTCCAGCAGTGAATTTCAGTTGTACATTGTATGTTTGTACCAGAATTGCCTTTTTCATAATAATTGCGATAACTGGTACGCTGTTTTATCATTTTGTAAGATTCCTGTAATTAATGCAAGTTTGAGGATTTAAATAAATTAACAAAAATTTATTGTAATTAATACATACATTGTATTGTATATGGTAGTGTTAAAATTCTACACTTTTTTACCCCTGCAGACCGGTGAAATTAATGGTCATGAATATGTAATTGTCTTTAAAATATTTTCAAAAAATCTAAAATGTAATGAGCTGTAAAAAATAATTGTTTTTAATTAATTTCCATTACAACTTTTCTCAAGAAAATAAAATGTTATAAGTACATATCTTTGTTTAGTGTTTATGTTGAGCATTGTAAGCTAATTTATTTTCATACAGGTTAATTAATGCTTCAGTTTTCCATAACATTATTGAATAAAAGGCCTAATTTTCCCCTTTATGTTTACATTTCAAGAGAAGAAATTAAGTGCACATTTATTTAAATTACATGATTGCTAAAACTTGTAATAACCATAATTGGTAATGCTTAATGTGGGACATAAAGAAGACTTCACATACCTTGCTCTTAATTAGCAAATAATTAAACTTGTAGTCTAAATCTGACTTCAAGCTACTTGCTGGTGGCCATTTTCAATTCATGTTAAATCTATTTGATGTAACAAGCACTATTTCCATTTATCCTTTCACAAGACAACTGTGATTTCTTACACACCAGCAAAGAAATATAAAATAGAAGCATGCCTATCCAGGGGAATCACCTTTGTCATCAACAAAAAATAGTGAACACCTTTATCAACTCTCAACACTGGATCAGTATTAAACTAAATCTTGTTCAAAATAACTAACCATTTGTATTGTTAAGTCTCAAAATTCTCTACTGTAATGACAATCAAGATCTACTCATTATAATAAATGATCATTTTAATGCAAGAACATCAACAAAAAACACTTTAACCACAGTAAACAATAATATTGAAAACCAGGTTCTCATCAGACACAAAACTAAATGAACAGAAGAAATGATTAATGACTAAACTTGAAGAAAACAATGTCATTCTTATTGTCCAAACCTTTTGGGAATTCCAAGGAGCATCTGTGTTTTAAAAATCACATATTCAGTGTCCTAAAGTGCATCATCATAAACAGACAAGCATTACGACTAATCAACAAATATAATGTCTAACCAAACCTAACTACCCTTACACATCACAACTACTAGCAAAGAGTTGAAAGACACCAGCACAACTAAAACACCCCACCTATTACGTATAGCCCAAAATGATATGGAATAAGGACCAATTCCTAAACTATCACTCAACCTTAAAATCCAAACTGAATTCAAAGAACTTTCATAGACTACCTATATCCCTTCATTATCCAAAATGTCAGAAACTACCATAGTGATGAAGACAGCAAAGGAGCTAGGACTTCTACAATTCACATGTATTTCATTACCGCAATTTATTCCGTAGTTACAACCACATTATTGTGGACCCCAACGTCATTTCAAAATTGAATTTCGGGAAGCTTAAGGCTATTCTTCGAAAGAGTTCCAACGTCTTAAGGCAAGCAAGAAATAAGAGCAATAGAATGGATCCAAATGGGCTCGGAGTTCCATAAGGGGATTAGAATGGCGTTTAAAGATTCCCTCCACCATACTTGCATTATCGAACAAATTTTTCAATCAGGCCCATGCATTAAGCCTCCCGTCTTAATCGCAATGAATCACACTGGAGACACTTGATGAATTGGGTAATGCTCTCGTCTTGCTGATATTTACCCGTGACAAATCTAGCAGCTCTCCGCTGCACCATTTCGAGTTCCTGGGCTCTACCCACCCTGTAGGGATTCCAAATAGGGGAGCAGTACTTTAGAAGAGGTCAGACTAATGACAAGTATCTAATCTCATTAACATTTTGAGGACAATTTCTGAAGTCTTGTTGCTCGATATGTTTAGGCCACCTCCCAAAAAGCCTTAACCATTGCAGGGCTAAACTCCATGTTGGTGGTTTTTAATGCTGTGGACAAGGTCTACAAAGGTGGCCTCAATGTAGCGGCTTGGAGTGAAAATGGGTTTATCTCCCCTGTTCACTCGGATGGGAATGCTGGTGCTCTGCGTGGGTCCTGAGGTGTTTTGGTTCTTTGGCGGACTCTGTGTGGCTGGAGTGTCTGATCCCACCGGTGATGCAAGGGGTGTCAGGTGTCTGTCCGGATTCCACAACTTGTATGTTTTATGGGTTATTACTTTGCGAATGATGTAGATTCCTGTTCTTTTTGGGGCTAGTTTAGCCATGGTTTTCTTAGCCTCATTGCTCACTGCGTGAAACTTCATGAGGACACTGCTACCCTCCTTAAAGTTTGGTATTGTTGAGTTTTGGTTGTGGTTGCGCCGCTGTCTGCCCTTGCAGTCCTCCAGTTTGTCTAAGGTGGACATCAACTGTGAGGCCGCCTCGGTGAGGAATTGTGAAAAGGTGTTTTTAACGAACAGAGGGTCGCTACTTATGGCAGCAAATTGAAGGATGTTGTTATGAAGATGCTTGGGATATCGAGCGAATGTGATTTGAAATAGAGACGTGCCCACCGCTTGATTGCAGGGTTTGTTTATTTCCCATCAGTTGGTGATAATATGCTGATCCCATCAATCATGGCATGTGTCTACCACGATGGCTAATTTGGTTTTTAACTCCCAGTAGCGTCTTTCCACGGGGTTGGCCTGCAGGTGATACTGAGCGACATGTAGTAATTTGTAACCTATGGCTTTGGCTGGCTGAGGTCCATTGTTGCACTTGATGTATTCTGGTGTGCTATACCTGAAAAGCACTTCACTTATGATGATGGCACCTGATTCCACCCTAGCGAATCGACCCTTTATCATTCGCAGGGCTGTGCTGAGATCAGTACGTTGGCTCAGGTTCTTCCCCACCATGATAGGATCTCATTTTCCAGAAGCTACATGAGGATGTCATAAGTGCCTTTGTCAGAGATACCGAAACGGGCTTGTGTGGTCTCAATGTGTACAAACCATCCCATGAACAGTTTCGGGTCAGCATTAAAATGGCTTATCTTTTTGAATTGCCTATCAATGGCCTCTGGCGATGTTAGTCAATTACCTGACGAGGTGGTCGATGTGGATTGTGAGTCCGTGGTTTGTCTTGAAGGAGTGGGGCGTATTACTGTTTTTTGGGTCGGGGCAGTTGAATTGGCTAAGTGCCCATGGATGGGTCTTATTCTTGAATGTAGTCCTCCAGATTTGTGTCGATCGGTTGAGACCCCTAAATTCCTGGATGATGTCAGTCATACAGTAAAAACTGAAATGTTTGGCATGGTTATATGAACATTTTAGGCTAGGTTAGGTTAGGTTAGATCAAATCATTGTCCCCAAAATTTCAATTTTTACTCTATCATAGCAGTTGTAAATCTGTAGTACTAGATTTTCATTACGAAAACACATGCAAACAGTTACTACATACATATTCCTATTTTAATTTTTTACCAAAACTTCTCTTACATTTGGATGTTTGTTCTAAAATGGGAACGTTTTAGTTCAAATTACTGGGTTATAGCAGCTATTCAGCCTAAAATCACTTCGTTTTCACAATCAAAACATAGCAAAAACATAGCTACTTCAGAATGGATGATACTGATCAGGATTTCGAGAACTGAAATATTCCATAAAGAATTGTCGGTACCTGTGTGTTAGCTCGACTACCGACCCCGGAAAACAGCGAAGCTATGCAGGAAAACACACTGGCATTTTGATTTTCGGCAAGCTAATAGTCGTTCCT
>JAQGAO010000281.1:0-39753 GCA_034697705.1 Ommatoiulus sabulosus | reverse complement strand
ATTTTTCACGTTGTCATTGGTCAGGGAAATTTTTTTTCAAACCTGGAAAAGTCAGGGAATTTGAAAATGAAATTTCTAGGGGAACCCTGTAATAGTATGCTCAAGTTCCAGCAATGGACTTTTTCCTTACATCAGCAATTTTTACCTTCTGCTGGTTCCCTTCATTTGGAAGGAGAATTCAGGGTACCCCCAGGAGCCAAGTCTCAAAGAACGCTGAAAAATAGAGAGGCACCTCTCGCCTCCAGTAACCTTGAAGAAGGGCATCGACCTAGGACCAATTTGGGTAGCTGATGACGTAGGCCCAGAGGGTTTCAACAATGCATCTACCTCGAAGGTTCTCGAGTAGCTAAAGTAGTACTCGGCACATTCCAGTCTCTGCATGTCCTGATTTATGCAAACTCGTTTATAAAAATGGGATATTTTGAACTTATGCACTTCCACAAAAACTAATCGCTGGTCTTTGTTTTACTAATTAAGTCTCTTTAGACGGGTTTGTCCAACGAAGGCATTCCTAGGCTGGATTACCAAGTTTTTATTGATAAGTTCTTGAAGGGCAAGGTTGCCATAATAGGCCTGAGAGGGTAAAAAGTGGTGTGGCATGACATTCACCCTTCAATGCTTCAGGGATTCACGATTTACCTTTTTTTGTGGATTTTACCTCGGATTCATGAGGGTTCTGCATCGTTTGAGCATCCTTGCAATTTACGTCACTCTGAGCATTAGCTCTTTTCATTTTTAATCAACAGCGTGAGAAACAAGCCATGCAACTTTAAATCCTCATTTAGCTCACCCCCACCTTACCATGTTTGCTGGTTTTTTTGTTGTTGTCTTGGATAAAATTTACCGCATGCATAAGTTTTGTTTTTTCAGTTCCGGTGAGGTAAAAGACTGTCCATTTGGGGGGGGGGGGATAAAAGTAGCTTGTGGATTTGAATCTGGAGTTGTCACTACGATTAACCATTTTCAAGTGTTTGAAATAAGAAACAGAGTAACTAAATACAAAATTGTATTATTACTAATTTTTTATTGGTAAAAATCGTCTGTTAAGTTATGTTTAGATGCGATTCATATTTTTTATAACTTGAAAAATGGCGCCCTAAACGTTATTTTGAAAATAAAAATATTTTGGTCGTTTATAAGTGTATTTAGTTACTTTGTGCAGTTATCACATAGGCAGAAAATTTGGATAACAATTATCTTGGAATTTGTTTTGGCTGTGTTCTTAAGTATAAAATTCAGAGCTCAGTCATTTCAGACTTCTTTCTCAAAGGTGAACATTTGTGTTTCAATTTTTCAAACATTTGTTCTAGCATCCCTGTGTTTAAACCAGCGTTATCAATGGCCCATTTTCGAAAAGAGGCTCTAATAATTCCAACAAAAACTCAATGGGACTGAACCTACAAATACTTGATAAAAAAATAAACGTGAAAGTAAATAAAATAAGTAAAATAAAACGAGGGAAAAAATTGTTTTAGGGAAATTTGAGTTGTGCATATACCAGAAATGGTCACATCTTGTTCATTCTGGTTAATGCTGGGTTTTTTTCCTTTCAGAGTTTCCTGAAGCTACCGCTCTCCCGGGGCTACAACAGCTTCATGGCCATTCCTACACCACGTGTCATTTTTGCATGCGCTATTCCCGCCATCATTGTGATTCTTAGTTACATATGGTTCAAGAGAAAGAAAGAATTAGAAGACCAAATCCATCAGGAGCACATCACACAGGAGAACTTACAATACAACAATAAGGAAATAACTTATCAGCGTGTACCGGAATCAGACTTTCATCAGCTGCCAACAGAGAACAATCTGCAACTGACCAAAATGGTGATTGAAACCACAACTGACAAGGAAGATCCTTGCTTAGAGAAAAAAGAGGAATGTGAGGAGTATGATGCTGCCGGAACCGATTCTCCAGTGAGAAGCTGTGAAATGTATCGGGAAGTTATGCATGAGACGCCTTTGCCACCACTAGTGAAACCAGTGGTGCATTATGGGGAATTAAATGGATTTCAAGTTCCCTGCGCCAGTGATTCGCAGCTTGAAGAAGTGGCTGAGGTTTTGGTGGCCCGCTCGGTGAGCCCAACTCTTCCAAAAGGTGGCACACATTTGGAGCTAACAGAGAGTGTGACCAAAGGCATTAAAGAGCTTGCATTTAATAAGTACCCAGAAGAAAGCGTTAAGACTGTTGGCGATGCATCCTTTTGCACAAACACTTCCAAAGACTTGACTGTTCTGGAATGTGGGAAGGATTTTAAACTTTCCCCACAGGGCAGCTCCGGTGATCTGGAGCCTGCACTTACAAAAGATCACATAGTTAAAGAAACGTCTCCATATTTGCTGGATATCAAAAGTTCACCTGACAGTGTGAACACTTCCCATGAGGACACACAAGACCCTCAGAATGTGGAAAGGTCAACGGATGCTCGACACATGTTCTTGGATGACTCCAAGTGTTCACTGGATGTGGTACGCACACCAGACTTATTCCAATCTTTCTGCTCCCTGAACGCGGGAGTCTTGTCACGCATCCTGAACGCTTCCTCTGAAGACTCCCAGAGGTCCCCTATTGTGAAACCTAATCTTTCAGATGAGGAAATTTCTCCTAAAGAATCAAAGTGTATAACAACCTCTGCAATCACGCAACCCACTTTACCACGATGGCCTAATTCCTCCGCCTCTGATGCAGTTGCTTCTTTCAACGATACACCCGAAATGGTGTCTACTTCTCAAAAAAGCTCCCTAGACATAGTGCCCACTTCTCTAGAAGGTTCCACGAACATGGGGCCCACTCTGGAAGAATCCCAACAAATAGAGGACACGGATCCTAAAGTTCCAGACACAGCAGAATCCAAGGTCATAGAGGCATCTCCTTTGCAAGATTCTACACAATTTCTGACTGTGGAATGCCAAATTCCGGTAAGTTTGCCATCCTCCCCAGATGTAACGTCCACTTTTTCAGCATGCGCCCAAGACGTGGAGCTTACCTTGGATTCTGAAAGCCATCGCGAAGAGGTGGGTTCGGATACCCGTAGCGTGGCATGCACCCTCACGATGACACTTATTGGAATGGAAAACGGCCCAGTTGAGACTGTTTCAAACTGGAACATGGGCGGTGATGGAGACCCTGGAGCTGGTTGCGCTCCCGTTTTTGCACCGGACTTCCCCATTGCTGGCACGGATCAGCTACAGCTTGAAATAAAAGAGAGCCACATAGCTACCAATCTGTCTTGCGACGAAGCCGAGCTGAGGAAGTTGGCGAACTGCGGTAGCTTAAGCACCTATGGATCGTCTAGCCACAGTCCTGCTGACGACCTGTTGGAAAGCCCGACGACCAGTAACTACTCTGACCTTCATAGTGAGGTATGTTGTCTGTGCTTTTCGGGCTTCGGGAATCATTAAAGGTTTTGTGTAAAAGCTAACTATTTGGCATGTGTTACATTCTGTCGTTCATTCATATTTGATCTGATCATGAAAAGCAAAAATTATAATGTAATAATTTTTGGTTGTTCTATTTTGTTTGCATTGGTTTAAATATCAACTTCCATGTCAAAAATGAACTTTAATGTTTATACTAATTAGTGAGAATTTTGAAATGGCAATAGCAGCATTTCAATGGATATGCAGGAACTTGTCGTTATATATAATTTAGCATGATCAAAATTAGCAAATGAATTAATTGTTTAAAATTCAGAGCAGAAATGGAAAATTCCAAAACGTTTAGCATTTTCATGTTCTCGTTAGAATATTTAGAATTGTGCAAAATATCTACAAATAAATACAATTTGGTGCAAGATATTCCTACTCAATGATAAACTTACCAGCATGTTTTTTTGAGATATGGTATCCAAATGAGAAGTGTTCAGTTGCCAGACTTGACATCTCTGTTGAATATACAGCGGCTTGCTTTGAAAATTCAAGCTAGACATTTTTCAAATGTCATTTATTAACATGGATGTTGATTTCACATTGGTGACTAAAAGTGCCCCTGACAGCAAGTAATTTCTTGCCCACACCAAACTAATCTACCAATTTAGTCTTATTTGGCCTAACATAAATGATCGCATAATTATTTGCTTTTATCCAACTTTAACAGTTGAATTTAGTACCATTGCTTTTTTGACTTCATATCGAAATGTCTTCAGGTTTGAAGTACGTTCCTTGCTGGCTATGTGATGTAGCGAAGTATTCATGACACATTGACTCGGTCCAATCACTTTAAACGGATTGACCCTGACTCCAAATAGAATCTTTACAAATTCTGAGCTTATGGCACTTTTCTTCATGACACTATCATGATCTTCGACATTTTTACTATGAAGTGCTTAAAAGTTAAAATCATCATCAAACTTAAGGATGAGATTGTTTAATTGTCATTTTTTTAATAAGCTGTCATGTTTGATGTTTGCCTTTATTTTTAGTATTGTCTGAATGATGTTTTTAAGGGCCTGTAATTCGGAGTCTTAAGTTATGATGCCCTATACTAAATTTGCATAATTGCTAGGCGAAGAGAATCCCATGTTTTCTTCTATTTTTGCTAACGATGGATTAAGTCTTTTACCCTATTCCCTGGCGGTTATTGTTCATTCTTGCAATGTTTGCTTCCTAATTGAAACTTGCCTCTTCCAGGGATCCAGTGATAGTGGTAAAGGAGGCAGTGACATTCACACTCCCAATGTTGAAGGATCCAACAGTCACTTTCCACCCACGTCCCTACAGGTGTATGAATTTGAGATTCCCCAGGGTCTGTGTGGTCGCTTGATTGGGGTCCGAGGCCGCTATGTGAACTTGATAAAGAGCAAATCCAGGGCAAATATAAGCATCAAAAGGCATCCATTCAATCCAGATTTGAAGCTTTGCGCGGTTATTGGTAAGCTGATAAGGCATTTAGTATATATGCCTAGTGGAATCCTAAGTTAACTCATTCGTATGGTGGTGATTCACTGGTATCTCCTGACTTTTTGGGGTGGTGGATTATATCACAAAATTGGAAATGTGGAGTTTGCTTATGCAACTAAAGCTCAGCTAGTCAATAAACTTGCTTCCTGCTAGTATAAAATGGATGCTAAATAAGAACACACTGACAGAATTTAGTCAAATGTGACATTTTATTTTTCAATAAAACTTTGCCTTGAATAGCCTTCATCCCCCCTTTATTTTCTAGAGGTAACACTAAGACGATTCTGTGAAGCTAGCAGCTGGCAAATATTCATTAATATTACAAAAGCCTCGCCTTGCGTTCGGGAGATGTGGGTTTGATTACCGGGTCGTCTATTATGATTGTGGTTTTTCATGGTTTCCCACAATCGACCATGGTCATATTTCTTAACCATCATGTCCTCCTTTAGGTTGGGTTCTTCCCAGCCATGTACAGTGTGATATTTCGCTATTGTTGCTGGTCCCAAGTCCGAGTTAATGGGGAGAGTTGGGCAGTTGAGTCGCGGTATGCTGGCATTTACAAAACCAAGAACAGCAGCAGTTGTTGTACCCAAGTTTGGCGATGATGATGATGAATACAAAAGCTGGTTTAGTATTTGTTGCTCTTATTGGTCCCATACCTTGGATGAAATCAAACAACACTTATAGTTTCACCAAGCATTAGCGTTTATTTTTGTGGGAAAAATGTTATGTCTGAAATTTTTATTCGGATCAAGATTACATGTTTTAATGTTTGCTCTATAGTAAGGCGAATTTTTATCATTTTTGCCCATGACACTGGGGGTAGTAGACGCTGAATGCAAAATTGAGCTGCTCCCACCTTTATATAATTGCTTCAGGATTTAGAATTGTTTCTTATCAGTAAAATTCCATGACAGTAGCTGATTGGGAACTTGTGCTCAGAATTTCTTTTGCTTGTAGGCACCGAAGAGGATATTAATTTGGCATTGGGGCTCATACGCAAAAGATTTCCGGCATCAAAGTTCCCCGTGGTTAACATGCTTCAGGTCAACACTCCCTTACTCAATGGCATTCCTCTCCCTGAGACTTTGCAGGTTAGTTCTGAACATAACATGACGGAAATCACAGCCTAGCTTAGACTCTATGGTTATACTATTTCAATTTCTTCTTGCAGCTTCATCTACCAGACATTGTCACCTGCGATGTCATCTTGTCTAGCTTGGTCAATACCGGCCATTTTTTTGTCCAGCAGCCGACACATCCCACATATTCCTCACTCAGTCGTTTGGACCAGTACATGTTGCAGTGCTATCAAAATGGAATGAATGCACCAGAATTGCCAAAACCCGTGGAAGGTATTCACACATTTTGTATTGATTTTGGCACAAAATTGTAAATGTATTTGAATCAAGTCATATGCTGCTGTCATAGCATTGGTATTATGCTTTAATTTTGATAACGGGTACTCATGCACTTTTTTTTTTCCAAGCTGGTATTATCTGTGCAGCATCGACCATGGGTGGATGGTACCGGGCACAAATAGTTTACGTGTATCCAGACTCCAATGAATGCGAGTTGAAATTCGTTGATTATGGTGGTTACTTGAAAGAATCGATCTCAACTTTGCGGCAGATCAGGTAGGCATATTAACTAAATCGCATGTTAATACAAATAAAGTTCTTCATGAATCGCCCTCAAATCTTTTTCATAATCAAACACATTTTATAAATGTAATGGATTTGTTTATTCAGTGAGTTTGTGAAATGTTTCCCTGGACAATCCAAAGTTGGGAAAAGTACTGAAATAAAAGTACATTGCTTTATTTGCTTGCAAATGATCTTTATTAAGTGACTTTTTGGATAAGTAAATTAAACATTCTGCAATACTGTATTTTTCTTGGGTGAAAATCGACCAAAAGTTCATTTGCATAAACTTACTGTGTCAACTTGTATGCATTTTTTGGTCCTGATCATGAAATACTCAATAAATAGATACTCTGAAAAATAGTTATTATTATAAATACCTTCTAACCAAGTTGTTTATGAATCATTTATTGGTTAAATGCATCGTATTATTTGATGACTATTGCAAATTCTTTCTAAAACTCTTTATTTGCAATTCTGTCCAGTTCTCGTATCAGCTAATTCTAATGTTTCTTGTAACTTTTAAACAGGAGTGATTTCATGTCATTACCGTTCCAAGCGTCTGAGTGTTTTCTCGCAAACGTTACCCCAATTGACGGTAAGTGTAAATTCGCCATATACATTTTCTTTGGATTATATGTGTGTTTGACTTCCCTTGCTTATTTATTAGAAAACCAAGGCTGGTCAATTGAGGCCATTTCATGTTTTGAAGATATGGCTCAAGGGCAGATCTTGCAGGCCCAAATTATGTCTTATTCTGAAGATGGCATCCCCTACGTCCATCTTTATCGGGTTCAGGGCGTTACGGTAAGAGAAAATTTCGTCTGTAGTTGGGGTGAATTTGTGGCAAAATTTGTGCATGTCACTCGAGATTGTGTCACAATTTTTTTTGCATATGCTTTTTGGATGACGTTATAAAGTCATTCATTTATAGATAATGACGTCGTGAACATGATGCTGTTCTAGAATGTTATTAAACTGTAATGATTGGGGTGAAAAATTGTAATATTTAAAAAATGCACTTACCGCTTATCTATTATAGCACCCATTTCTGAAATTTTAGTGTTCTGGTATTTCTTTCGACACCTTTGGTTAATTAACCACGCAATTTCAGTCCTTAACACTTTTGAGCTTCCAGACAACATTCATAGATAATAAAACAAAACAAAAAACAAAAATGAGCAGACAACAGCTTTGCTGACACAATCATCACACGATGATGCTCTGAAAAATGTACCAAATTTTTCATCATTTTGTTATTTTTTGTGATTGTTATCCTAATTGTTTGGAAAATGT
Organism: Ommatoiulus sabulosus; assembly: GCA_034697705.1. Classification (NCBI taxonomy): domain Eukaryota; kingdom Metazoa; phylum Arthropoda; class Diplopoda; order Julida; family Julidae; genus Ommatoiulus; species Ommatoiulus sabulosus. The sequence goes on along the minus strand of JAQGAO010000281.1, from coordinate 31,916 downwards.
GTTGGTCATTTTCTGAGCTCCCCATGTCTATGTTTAGATATGTTTGATCAAAATTCTGATGATGGAAAATTTCCGATATTTGTACGATTTGCCTGTGTTTACTAAGGTATTGCAGCTAATAGCGCTATGTTCTCTTTTATATGTAGACCACTTTCATCAATCGGCAGCTAGTGAGCTCCGGGCATGCTAAATGGGTAGAGAACCAAGCATAGTCTGGGATTCTCGTTGCTACTGCATTGGCATGAACGTGAGATCCTTCTAGTCCTGCCCCGGGCTGTCGAACCCATTCTGAAGGCGGGCAAATGTCCCATGGCGTCAAAATCATCATCGTCTAAGCGTTTTTTGTTGGTTTGTTTTCTATTTAAGTAGTTAGTTGGACTAGCTCCAACCCCCTTAACCTTCTCCCAAAGAGGTGCATTGCTGGTAGCTCGATTTTTTCACGATTCTTTTGATTCCTTGTTATTGTAGGTAATGATAGGTGATTTTCGTTTTTTTTTTGTTTTTTTTGGACCTTAGTTACAAAACTTTAATTCAGTTAGGTTCTCGTTGACACTAACATTGTTGCGCCATTTTTTTTTTGTATTTTTAAAGCGTGACAGAGCAATAGTTTTGTAATTTTTTATGTTTAATTGGGCAAGCCCAGGTTAATCTTTTGGTCCTCTCAGGGTTTAATACACCACAAGGCCCCTTGTTCATCAATCTGTACTTAAATACAGATGACTGATTGTGACCATGGGTGTCCTGTTTGTCATTTTCTGCATGGTTTTTCTTTGAAACGAGTTTTTTTTTTTTGGCAGATAATAGGCACTAATTTCTTTGGTTGCTATCTGTGTGTCATGTCACTGAACCCAGTCCCATCTTTTTTTCCTTTTTTTGTTTGTTATTCCTGGTGCCGAACATGTCTTTACTATGCGTAAAGTGTTTAAGGATAGCGTCGTTTTTCAAATTCCAAAATGTGCCTCCCAAAGGTATCATCAACGTTTTTGTGCATCTTTTGATATTATAAAACAATCAAAAAAGTTCTGATTCTTAATTTTTAAATGAGGTGTTCCTTGAAAATAATTGCGATATCAGTTATACGTGTTAATTTCAAACTGAATAGTTTAGGTTTAGAATTATCTTCAAATTTTGAGTTTGTTGGAAATGCTGTGACAATTACAATTATTACTTAACCCTCAGTTTAAATATTTTCAAGAAAATCTTTAGTTTCTTCAGAAGCTATTATGTATATGGGAATTAGACAGCTAGTTTTCAATCATCATCGGTTTATTTGACATAGAAACACTCCAACTTAATTGATGGTTCTTATAGAATGCTTAACACATCTACTTGTGTTCTGTTCAATTCAATCAACAAATAAAACTGCCTATAATTGAGGAAAATGTTGAGCAATTGCTGATTATATTTATTGGCAATGTTGTCACCGAGCACAGGTAGAGCTGACAGTACTTTAATATTTAAATCATATCTACAGTTAATTCTGATATTTTGGCTGCAGACGACCATCGTATTTGTTCACAATTGCACTGCTTCCAGTTATCCAGGAAATGGTCTATTTTCCATCATCCTTTTTATGCCAAAATCAGCTGCATTCCTGATAAATTTGCTATATATTCAATCCACAAATTAAATAATATACCAATTTTTAACCAAGTGACGTGTCTGCAGTTATGACCTGGGTAATTAATTGTATTGCTTTGGAAACTTTTCCACCTCAAATTGGGAACAGGGAAAGGGGAGGGCTTCAAATATAGTATTTACTTGTTTTCAACTTGTATCAGATTCATATTGATATATTCACCACTGCCGTAGTTATATACTGTCTCTCGATCCCAACAAATCTTTGTAAATTTTCCTTATAACAGTTTCATGCTCATTTTCTTAAATAGGGACAGCAGGATTATAATGGTAATTGGTGTGAATTGATGCCAAATTTGATCGCCTTAGTGAAAATATTGTATCGAGAACATGACAAGTTAAATCAATTACTTTGCGCAAGAAAGAAGAGTTTGCTTTAAGATGGCCTGAAAAATAAATTCACTGGCATGCACTACCAGAACTGATGTGCGTTGAATTTGATTGGTCATAGGCAAAACCTGTTCATTATGCTAATTTTGCACTTAATGGTAAATGCAAAAGGATTTTTTTTATCCCAATAAAAGTTTGTGAATAGTTCTTTCGAACACCTAAAAAAATTGAAATAATATTAATTTGAATTTTCCCCAATGTTATTTTTCTGTTTGCACGTGCCTCTATTTCAGAAATCAGTATGAAAATTAAAATCAGTTTAACTTTATGATGATTAATCTATCCCAGACCGTATCAAACTGCTTTTTTTGCCAGTTTTTCGAAGTTTTATTTGTGTAAAATGAAATCCCTTCGTCTTGCATCCACCATTATCTTCATTCTTGCCACGCTTGGTGCGTTTTTGTACAAGATATGTGCCCACACACCATATGGCATTTTCATGCTAATAATACGGTACTACTGAGTTGAATTGAATATAGGGCAGTTGATAAAATGCCTATTTGTGAGAATGTTATCTTGTGCTGTGTGCATTTTGGTGGCATATTGCATAGTCCAGCATATTAGTTATTTGTTTCATTAACTTAATTCTTCATCCATTTGTGATGAATGATAATCAGATATGCATGATAGACAAAAGCTACCTGTTTCACATAATCGAATCTTATGTTTTCGTTTATCAATGTTGTGTAAAACTTTTTAGTGCACTTAACACACTTAATTTACGAGCTCATCTGGTACCAAATTATTCTACGGCGTGGCAACATTGACCCGTTTTAGCTATTTGACTGATCACAAAATACTGGATTCTGCACTAGTGCCACATTTTACACAATCAACATACTATCTTTTGCTCATTTAAATTTCCTGCTGCATTTTTGTCACATTTTCTTACATATCCTCGAATATTTTCTTAAAAACTGCCCGATTATCTTTGTTGCATTATTTCTGCAGAGTTGGTCACGTCTTGCAAGACAGGTTGATGGCATCGAAAGTTTGTTCTAGAAAGTGTTCACTCGTGTAAATAGATGAATTCCTATATCTGCAAATTGTTTTTAGCGTGTAATCTTCGTCGGTGTTATTTGTAGTTGCTAAATTTGAGCCAAATTTCATGCACAGATAAACACCCTGCTCAACGCAAGTGGCAGGGTTTCATTTGTGGCATGGAAGAGGATGCGATTTCATTGGTAGATTCCCGTGCTCTTTTTTATTTTTTTTTTGCTGTAGACAAATTCTTTGTGGTTTTGGTCCCTGATGCTGCAATTCCTTGTAGTTGGAGCCTCGTAGTATTACTAGGTGACACGCTTCGGTTTGATTGTGCGTGGCCATAAGCATCCGTGTCTGGAATGATAACCAATTATATTTCTACAAAGAATTACTATCCAGTTGGATTTACGTAAAAATAAGTAGTGTGTAGATCCATATACGACTTTAGATATTTCTTCTCTACGTTTTATTGGAGTAAATGGTGCTTTACGTGCACTTGCTCCTAACTGGACAACTAGATAGGGTCAAGTCAATGCTTATAAAAAATACCACATTTCTTGCTATAATCTTGGCGTTTCTCCGCTAGTTTTTTCTGGTACGATGAAGGCGCAGAGTCCAAGCTCTGCAGCAGGCACCCTGCATACGTCTCTAAACTAAAATCATTGACATGTTTTTGAATTTGCTAACCACCATATTGTGCTGTGGTTTATCATAAAATATACGCTCTTGTATTCATGAAGCAAATCCTTAGATTCCATTTCTGTACCATTTTTTTTCTCTTAATTTGTGAATGTTTTAGGCTGGTAGACATTTTTTCTCTCTTGCGTGAATTTTGACATACAGTATGTGTTACTTAGTGTGACTTTTCCTCATCTTTTTTGGGAATTAAAATTTATTGCAGTTATTTTAAACTTTATCTTGTTTTCTGAGTATTATTTAAACTGAGTTTGCTTTAACATTATGGATTTTATCCCAAACTTAATTATGTTGAGCAACTGGAATTCAATGCACTTTAGAGTTAAGAATATACAAGAAAAGGGCGCGATATTCAGGAAATCCATGATTTGGCAATTTCATTATTTTCTCAACAAGTTTCAATCATTGTTTAAATGGTTTGATCGCAAATAGAAATTTGTCTTCTGAAATTATTGCTAAATCTAGTAATTTACGTTGTTTATTACTGTTCGATTTTTATTATTTCTTCAATCCCGACTTCCTACAATGATTGTGTGTTGGCACCCAAATTTATTGCTAAAGTATACTCATAAATGCATACGTTCAATTGCGCATGTAATTCAAAAATGCGTAAAAAATTATGCCATTTCAATTGTAGCGAAAAACTTAAATATATTTCAGTTTGTGTTGAAAATGAAGATTAGGCAAATGCGTTTCAAAATGATCTCGGAATGTATTTAAAAAAAACTAATACATGAAAAAAAGAAAGTATATTTTGTAAAAGGCATATTATTTTTGAACGTGAGCTAAATTTACCTTTTAATAAACATTTTCTTCTTTTTTGGGAATTCTGTTCGGTAATGCATAATACAACTTCTCCCAAAATAGTCGATCCCCCCATTTTAGATAAGTATTTGTTTTTAGGTAAAGTTTCATTTCAGGGTCCAGCTGGTCTGGAATTTGTCCAAGGAGGATAACGATGACTCGGTTAGATTTGTCATTCAGCATTTGAAAGTGCGCCATCAGGAACTCGAAGCGACACCAGTTGCTGGATGCGAAATTCTCTGACAAAAGAATTATTGTCCGATGGCTTGTCGCCACCGCGTCCAAGATGCTCTCAGAGATGTAACTGCCCACCATAAAGTCCCTCTCGTGTAAACACAATTTGTAGGGTTTTTCTATTTGTTCCAGTTTTGGTAACAACTTCTCCACCACAAAGTCACTGTCCAGACTGCTATAAGCAAGGAAGCCATCGTACTTTTTATCAGTCGCCTCGTCTTCTGTATGCATAAGCCGAATGCCATAACGCGAGTAGACCAGAACCTGCATCTCCTTTCTGTATATGAATACCAGCACAGCCGATAAGGAAAGGAACACCAGGAAAGCCAGAGTGCTGGCCAAAGCGGGGATGTTTCCCATCAAGACAGGATATCCACTTGTATCGTAGCAGTAGGACGCGTTGAATGATATAAGTGGAGTGTTGGCTACAATCCCATCGCTGGATGTGCAGTAGACCTGGCTTATGTCGAGCACAACTTTGGAGTAGTTTTGCAACCAGCTGCGGAACTGCTCTATGTAATCGCAGTCGCAACTCCAGGGATTGTCCCGTAACGTCACTTGCAACAGGTCTACGGAGTCCAAGTGCCCCAGTTGCCATACTGAGAAGTTGCTTAGCAAGTTATCGTGCAATCGAAGATGCCGGATGGAATGCAAAGGTTGAAAAATATCGTCCGGTATGTAGGCCAAGAGATTAAAGGCAATGTCGAGGTTCAGTAAATTTGGCAAACTGTCAAATGTCCTAGGTAAAATACTGGATAATTGGTTGTGCTGCAAATTCAGGTGGGTAAGTTGGGGGACGGCTTGAAGAGCGTTGCTGTCAATGGACCTCAAGTGATTGTGATCAAGATGCAAAACGTGAAGATTTGGATAGGAGGTGAGCATGGCAGAGGTTAACGACTCCAAACTGTTGAAGGAAAGGTTCAGGGTTACCTGCAAATAGCTGGGCTTCATTATCGGAACTTGGGACAAGCCACGGTTGGAACAGTTTATCAGCTGCGTGTCAAATTTATTGGTAAGGTAGCAGGAGCAAACGTCTGGACATGGCAATTCGCACTTTGCGTTGTAAGTGCTGTGAGTGTTACACTGGTGGGTCACACTTCCAGTTTGTGGAGCTTGGCACAGGAAATCCTCTGGATTCGGTACTTGGGTGACATCCAAGAGGGTTGAGTTGGGGCCCAGCAATTGGGCTTCTGATATGTTAAATAACTTAAATCGCCCTTTTATGATCGGATAACGCTTGATTTGTCGATGAATAAAATCAATCTCGCAATCGCATGCCAGTTTGTTGCCTGCAAGCTCCACAATGGGGATCTTCTTGTTGGCCCATAATAACAGAGGTTGACAGACCAGAAAAAGGTAATTCAGACACAAGTTGACTGATTTTAGTGTAAAGTCGTTGTCACGGTGCTCCAGGCCGGTTAAGATGGAAAAAAAATCAATGTTGTTGCCGCTCAAGTTTAAGTATTCCAAGTGGACAGGAAGCTCTGTGATCTGTACTATGCCGTGAATTGGATTAAAGGACAGATCTAGCATTCGCAGTGAAAGGTTTCGCCGCACATCTTCTCGGAAAGTTGGAAATTGTTTGACCGCGTTTCTGCTTATGTTGAACGTGACCACGCTCCACGGAATCTCATCGAATGTGACATCCGTAATATTGTTGCTGTAAAAAGTCAGTGATTTTATTTTTAAGTCAGTGACGTTTAGAAGACCATGTATGCTTGTCAGCAGATTGTTATGAAACTTTAACTCTTGTAGGTTCTTCAGACAGTCGAACATGCCTGGTTCAATGCTGGCAATATAATTGTAGCCTAAATCGAGCTTCTGGAGGTATCTGAGGTGGCAGAAAACTTTCAAGTCTTCTAAAGACAACTCTGACATCAGATTGGCAGACAAAAGCAGAATTTGCAATTTCTCCAACAGGGATATGTCGGGGAAGTCCGTTATTTTGTTGGAACGCAAATCCAGAGTAATGAGATTGTTGTTGGAGCAGAAGGTTTCTTTCGGTACAGACATGATACGGTTGGTGGACAGGTAGAGTTTCGACAGATTCCGCAAGTTGCTCAGGCCAGCATCTGCGATGCTTACTATGTAATTGCTGCTTACGTCAAGAACAACGAGACTTGTCAGGGAAGAAAATGCCCCTGGAACGGCTTTGATGTTGTTTGTGCTGAGCAGCAATGTTTCCAACCTCGTGAGACCCATAAAAAGTCCTGCGTTTATGGTACGGTACTTGTTATTCTCAAGATTGAGAAACTGCAGACTGACCAGTGACCCAAAGTCAATGACGCTCGTGTCGTTCAACTTGTTATTGGAAAGGTCCAGTTTTTGCAAGCTACTCAGGGGCTGGAAGGCCCCTGGCGAGATGCTGTGCAGTTTGTTCTTAGAAAGATTGAGCCTTTGCAGGCGGTCTAACTTGTGAAATGTAAATTCAGCGATTTTGGAAATGCGGTTGATGGACAGATCCAATTCGACAAGATTCGGGCTTCCGACAAAGCTGAAATTGCGCAATGCTAGGAATTGGTTATGTTGCATGTCCAAGGTGGCCAGTCTTGACTCACAATCTGGAGCAAAGCCGTAGCTGTCAGATTCAGACAGCTCATTGGAAAACAGAGCCAGGTGGGAAAGGTTCTTGAAGGAACAAAAATAGTTCGTTGGGATGATGGCGATTCTGCTGTATGAAAGGTCAAGCTGTTCTATCTTGTCCTTAATAATGCCTGTGTTTGAGCAGTTTTTTATAAGGAGATCGAATGGAGGCAAATCTTCAATGGCGTATGCAGCATAACCGTCTTTGGGCCATTCGATGTACAGAAAGCAGTTTTGAAACTGATTATTGCACATCAATTTAAATTCGTTGGCCTTGAAGTTATCGATCTGGCTGTAAAGGTAGCACTCCACATTGGTTTGCGGTTTTCCTAAGACATTCCTGGTACTTGATCGAAGAAGGACTAGTAAGAGCTGGGCCAAGATGTAAGACTTCTGGCATGAATACTGGCATCTTTCTGTTTTAAGTTTCATGAATGCAATATGGCATTCGATGCAGCTTTGTTCTGTTTGTCAATTATCTCTCAATCAACGTTTGCTTTCTGTAGCCTGCAATAAAAATACATCAAATAATCACATACATGTAAGACTTTTTAATTCGAAAAGATGAAGGGAATTTTGAATACAAAAATAGTATTTTTATTTTACTTTTTTTCTGTATTTCCTATTAAAAATAATATTAATACTACAGATGGCGTAACTGAAGATATCAAAGCTTTCGATGATATATCAATTTATGTTAAATCGGAAATGTTCATAACTGTATAATAACCACAATGGTTATGAACGTCATTAAATAATTAAAATTAACAACTTAACTAAGATGTTATTGAGTAAATGAAGATTTGGAAAAAGAAATCTTCCGTTCTATTAAACAGATAACATTTTTACAAATATTTCCATAATGTTCAAGCAGTATTTATTAATTATAATTTTTGATGGATACTGGCTTTATTTTAAAAACACACAACTTGAATTTTAGAAATTGAATTTCTAAATTGTATCTTTTCTGGTAGTCTTTTAAATGTAAAATAAATCCAATCAAACGTAGACAAAAGCCAGAGTATTTAAAGTGTAGTTCATTTAATTATTTATATCGTATTGTTATTTTAATTTCGTTATTGAATAAATACATATAAAAAAGTAATAAAACAATTTATAAATAATAATTCATCAAGCTTCTTTATGAACAACGTTTTTGCAATAGAAATGTTGTTTACTTTGTTAATGATATTTTTTTTTAAATTGATGATATAAATTTAAATTCATTATTGGAGAAAAAGTCAACTAACAATAGTTTTACCTTATCGAACAGCAGTTCAGGACTCCAATTTCTTTGCATTACTTTCCAGTATTGCTTTTTCTTTAGTCAACTCTATATTCTGCAGAGTTTAAGTGAAGATGCGATGTCATTAAATGTGTTTCTTTATTGATTTTGCATAGTTGATATAGGAAAAACAAACTTTGCCCTATTTTTTTAACTAAAATAAATTGCATTTTTCAGTTTCCATTGGTTGATACTGATAAAAAGCAAACCATTCGTGGTTAACTCAAGATCACTTATTGTTGAGTAACAAGGTCTAGTGCTTCAAGTTCAGTGTATCACTATTTAGGCCCCTTTATGTGATATCGCCTTACATTTTCTGTTTGCGCTTTTTTTTTAACATCATTTAATTGACATCATTTTGCTGAACATCAATTCATGACACTTAATGATTATTTTAGTCAGTTGTAGCTGAATGGGTGGATTTTGCGTAAAATGTAGCATTGGAATAATAGGTTTGTCATTTGCTTTTAAATGATTCTGAAATGCCTCTTAATGTACGGTATCAAGAAGCACAAGCTTAACATGTGTGCTAAAAATATTGAAATGCATTTGAAGTGCACTTGCGTTCTTGTTCTCTTAATTTTAATCAAATTTACTCAATTTATTATTTTTTACATGTTTTTGCTATGTCATCGTCTTTAAAATCTTCGTTAGGGCACTATTTGTCTTTTGGGAATTTTAATCTGTTCATATTTACTTAACAACTAATAACTACTAACAATTGATGACGTTGTGTATTTAATAATTTTCTTTAAAAAATGTAACATTCTGTAGCTGCCAAAACAGTATTAATACCATTTTGTAGCTACCAAAAAAGAACATGATACCATTTCATACAACATAGAATTAACATTATATAACATGATTGTGGGAATGCTTCAACTTGAACATGTGCAAATGTTAGAAAACTACATGTGTTAAAATCAGACAGTTTCATTTCTAAGCTATTGAGACCAAATTCTTCTAATCCAACACTCTTTTGGTGTTTGATATCTTGCTATCTATAGATTAATTATTATTATTATTATTTTTAAAAAAAAGTACAACGGTATTGGAAAAATTGTTCTTGATAATGTAATTGATCCAATGAATTTGTTTTATTAACAGTAGCATCATTCGTAATTCCATATTTATTAATGATAACACGTTATACTAGCTACAGGTGTGTTCCCTCTGCGTTCAGTTGCATTTATTTCGAAATGTTTATTCAGAGTGTTATCTGTTTATTTAATACGAATGCAAGCAAATAAGCCACCTTGACCTTGCAATTTCATTTTCGGTTTGTCTTTTCAACTCTTCAGGGGCTTCTTACTTATCAAGCATTAAGTCTGTGTTGATTAAACAGTACAACTACTGACAGTTAACTTCATGATTGTTTATACACAGTGCACTGTATTTCAATGCAGTGGTATGACAACTGTTACATATCATTTACAGTCTACAGGAAATTATTTTGGTAAGTATAACAAACACTAGCTTATCTGCATAGCTTCTTCTGTTTATCAAATTTGTGATAATTAGAAAACTTGGAAATTAGATTCTGAATGTATGCTTTATGAATTCACTTCTTGAATTGTTATTACGCGGTGCTTTCAATGATCAAACTTTTGAATAATATTAAAAATTTCAAAAATGTTGAGTTCAAATTAAAACGGCCTATTAAAGTACAGGTATTAATCGGTCAAAATCTAACAGTTAAAATTTGTCAGTATGTCAGTATGCAATCGTAAACTATTTTGCTGTTGGTAAATGTTCTTAATTCCACAACTCTTTCCAAAAGTATTACTTCCGTTTTGTGTATATTTACAGTGTTAGATACGTGTAGGTAACACGGACCAATAGCTCTATGGCCCCTTGATGTCGGCCACCATGCAGTGTTTGTTTGCTTTTCTGTAAAGTGCCATTTAAGGGCACTGAGGGTAGTAAAAATTATTTTAACTTTAATTTAGGGTAGATTTTGTGCAGCTTTGGTCCGCACCAAACCACAAGCTACCCTAACATTGTTTGAGCTGAGTTTTGACCTAATCTAACCTAAGTTAACATGAAATATGTGCTGATCTACCCTAAATTAACGTTAAATTAGCAATGGTTCTCAATTTACCCATAATTAATAGTAATTATGAGCTAATCTACCCTTAATTAAAGTTAGAATAACAAGTTTTACTTCCATCAGTGCCCCAAATGGCACTTTACAGAAAATCAACCAAACACTGCATGGTGGCCGACATCAAGGGGCCGTAGAGCTATTGGTCCTTGTTATTTGACTCACACTTTATAAGTGGAACAGTATCAGGATCAAGACATTTACTTGTATCTAAAGTATTCACATGAAATGAATATTTCTAGAATACGTCAAACACGACTCATCCCAAAACGTGTAATATTACTCACGAATTACACACGTAGGGTGTTTTCTATGAATATTCTTACTACAAGAAAAATGTTTATATATTTTAAATTACTGTATTTTTATTTTAAAAATATCTGTATGTTAACATAAATACAGTATATCTTAATTAAATCCTGAAAATAAAATTCTATAAATACGTCAATGACCTTGAACTTTTTTCTCATGAAACATCCCTTCAGGAATATCCTACATGTTGTTATAGCAAGTTTGTACTTTGTCTCGTAAATATCTATTTTTTCGTGAAATTACAGGTGCTATTTGATGTTGCTGCCATGATTATGCTGGCCTTCTATTTGCTGCTGATCTTGCATCATCATGGGCATCATAATTTTTCCAGCATTCATTGGCTCACCCCATGGCTGGTATTATCTGAAGTTACAAGCGTTCAATCTGGGTGCTACTACACCTGTAGTACGGATATTTCCAATCATCACGTCTACCAAACATTCGTGAAAAGAAAACCTAGCAGGTTCGATGATATCGAGTGTCATAGGGTAACAATTAACCAACTTTACCGTTATTCCATGGATTTCACGTTTGCCTGTACCAATGGCAGTTGCTGGGCTGCTGCGAATGTGACCTCAGAAAGGAAGATATTGCCAAAATCCGGGGAGGAACACGATGATGATTTTCCCAGCATATCGCAGCTGACTCAGAATTGCAGCAACCAGCAGCAAGGACAGAGATTGCAGAGATTTTCATTGCCTGAAGAAGACATACAATCACTGGAAATGAAATTGAATTGCTTTACCCGCTTTACACCGCAATACTTCTGCAGCTTGACCAACTTGACCGATTTGGACTTGTCATGCAATGCATTGAGTGACTATTTGTTAATGGGCTTTGATGCAAGCTGCAATGTGTCTTGTTGTGCTTGCAATCTTCGAAGTCTTTCCCTGAAGAACAACCGCATGAAAAACATTGAAGGACGCGCATTTTGTTCATTTCCAAAATTAAGGATCTTGGATTTGTCTTGCAACGTCTTGACCACCATGAGCGCGGAAACCTTTTCTTACTTAGATAATCTAGAAATATTAGATATGTCCAACAACATGTTGGTAACTTTGCAAACATCCCTATTTTTACCACTGCAGGCTTTAACCGAATTGAGTTTGTCCGAGAACCTCCTAAACGAATCGGCGAATCTCAACCTGTCCTGTTTGAACAACTTGAAAATATTGAAACTGGACAGGAACAATTATAAGAATCTTCTTCCAGAAATGTTCAAAAATCTCGACCATCTAGAAAATTTGTTTTTGGAACATAATTTCATTTCTGCAATACGCGATGAATTTCGGTTTTTAAGTAAGCTCGTCACTTTGGACCTATCTGCCAACAGCTTGCAGAACATGTCAGAGTCGGTGTTCTACCCAATGACAAATCTAAAATCTTTAATATTATCAAGAAATAAGAATATACAGATCCCACCAAACGTTTTCAATAAAAGTAAGAATTTAAGCCGCCTCGCTTTGTCAGCGTGCAAGTTAAAGCATTTCCCGAAATTTGAAGGTCTGCCCCACTTCACCTTTTTGGATCTTAGCAAAAATGAAATATCGGTTTTGAACAGAAATGATCTTGACAATCTCGGCTTGCTGACAACTCTGAACTTAACAGGCAACAACATTCAAGACGTGGCCTCTGGGACCTTTAATGACAATCCTTATCTGGAAGTTGTCAAGTTGGATGGCAACAACATGGATAATCTTGTCAACATTTTCCACAAGTCATCTATTAAGCAATTAATCCTAAATAACAACAATATAAGTAATTTTTCATTTGATTATATTCCCTCGGGGCTACAGATGTTGAATCTTCGGGACAATCACATAATGAACGTTGTAAAGTCGACCAACATTAGAAATATGAGCATAGAAATTCTAGATCTATCAGGCAATAATCTTTCCTTCTTAGACGAATTCCAGGTTCCGCCAAGCATCCGCTTACTGAATTTTGACAAAAACCAGATCAGCAACGTCTCATTTGTCAAATATGACAAAAATCAAGATTTTCCGTTTATGGACAGTGCAACTAATGTCACCATAAGGAATAACAATCTTACTTCCATTTGTTCGCCATTACTGCTTTTATTGCATGGTCAGGTTGTTCCAACTTTTGATTTTAGAAGGAATCCCTTAATGTGTGCCTGCGAATTGAAAGTCAAAAACAACTCATTGATGATTGACCCCATATCCTCAGCACAAATTACAAAGAAGTGTTCACCAATGGTGAATGCATCATCCCAAGACTTAACTCATTTTCAGAATGACATCGAGTATCTGACTTGCGATTCTTTGGATAAAACTATGTCCGTATGCCAATGCAACTTGCTCAATGAGTACAACAGAATGTGCGCTCTGGACTGTCCAAAACAGTGCTTCTGCTATGTGGAGAAGCAGTTCACCACGTACTTCATCAACTGTAGGGACAGGAACTTGACAGAAATTCCTGGGTTGAAATCCACAACGCTGCAAGTCAATGTTACTTTTTCTTTCAACGGATTCTGGAAGATCAATTCTTCGGAACTTGCACCATATTCCAACGCCATCAGTGTGCATCTTGACCACAACGTTTTGGAAACTATTAGCGAAGATGCTTTCCGATACCTTACCAAGGTTCAGGAACTTCATCTAAGACACAACAAACTGAGCTTTCTGAATCCCAAGGCCTTCTGGCTGCTCAAGTCCTTGAGCGTCTTGACGCTTGACCACAACTTTCTCGTTGATTTTTCCGCTTGGAATCTTCCACCGTGGAACACACCATTTCGGCTAAGTCTCAGTGAAAATCCCTGGACTTGCAACTGCACTTTTGTGGAGCCTTTTCGAAAATGGTTGCAGAAGGCAGTCACCATTGTCTCTGATGTAGAACACTTGCATTGTGTGTCCGCTTTCAATGAAACTGGGACAGACAATTCATTCAACTTCTTCAATTCTTCACTGTGCTACAACCCTGGGGTTAGGTTTCTTACCTTGACAAACGTGACCCTGCTGGCAACATCGCTGAGTGTCTTGCTTTTTCTGGGAATTTCGGCAGTACTTATTTTCATCTATCGCCGTGAAATGCAAGTACTTCTGTATTCGAAGTATGGAATTCGATTGATTTCTACAAAGGTCGAGGAAGATGAGCACAAACGATTTGATGCCTTCTTGTCCTACAGCAGCACGGATGTAGACTTCGTTTACAACCAACTTATTCCGAAATTGGAAGATATCGAAAGGCCATATTCTTTGTGTGTCCACGACAGAGACTTTTTGGCTGGAGTCTTCATTTCTGAAAACATTCAACAAGCGGTGCGTGACAGCCGTCGAACTGTTGTTGTGCTGTCTGACAACTTCCTTGACAGTGAATGGTGCATGTTTGAGTTTAAGACAGCATACCATAAAATGGTGACTGACAAATGCAACAGGGTGATAGTTATTATACTGGGAAAACTAACCAAGAAGTTAGATCCAGATTTGCAGCTTTTTTTGAAAACCAATACATATTTAAAGTGGGGCGATCGCCTTTTTTGGGAGAAGTTGTACCTTGCATTACCAGACAGGCAAACAACAAATTGAAAAGAGGGTCAAATCGGCAGGTTCCATCAATGCATTTATGGAAATCTTTTAAAACTTTCGTTTACGTGTGCATAATTTCAGTTTCTTTGCCTTCAATGTCGAATTTGTACGGAAAATGCGCGGCATTATTTCAAATTTCAAATCTTGAAATTTATTACGATCGAGGAAGTGGTAAAAATAAAGCAATTTTATTGGAGTAATTTTTGCGTAATATTTATTTTAAACTTATTCTCTTGTTTCGCTTTTACATTTATCAGCACTCCGTCACCGTTATTTTTATGACTTATCACTCGTGAATGCGTCGGGAATTAAACATCCACAAAATTTCAACATTTATATCAAAATTTTGAACTTTTTATCCTTTTTAAATTTTGAAATGTATTAAATTTATTAAATTATATATTAATATCCGGTCGACCGGTTCCTCATCATATAGGATGGTAACATTCAAAAAAATTACATGCGCAAATTTAGTAAAACACATATTTGTAACTTTCAACGCATCCTAACGGATATGTAAATTATTAATCTATATATTAAGAAGAAAACGCGTCCATCTTGAATTCCTTTGGTGTTTGTGGTTTTCGTAGGGCCACTCTCATGTCGCGCGTAGGAAGGGAGGGGGGTCCGGGTATTTTTCAAGACGCAACACCGCGCTGGCCGCCAGTAGGCGCCACACGTTTTTTCACAAATTTGAGAATTTTTTTTTCCAGAAAGTTGCGACATTTTTTTTTTCACAAATTTGCGACATTTTTTTCCCAGAAATTTGCAAAAAAATTTTTCCAGAAATTTGCAAAAAAATTTTTTCAGAAATTTGCGAATTTTATTTAATTTTCATGACTTTTCCAGATTTTCAAACAAATTTCCCTGAGCAGTGACAAAATTGATATATGCTAATGTTATACATAGGGAGCCCGTACGGAGCCCGTTACGGAATTATGACTTAAAATTTAGTGGCATTTTTATTTTGACAAATTTGCGAAAAAAAATTTTTCACAAACTTGCCTAATTTTTTTTTCACAAATTTGCGAAAAAAAATTTTTCACAAACTTGCCTAATTTTTTTTTCACAAATTTGCGAAATTTTTTTTTTGTTATAAATTTTTTGTTATACAGTACATGCATATTCGCTTTGCCCATCCTTAAATCTCCTTAAACTCCTTAAATCATCCTTAAACTCGAAACTTTGAATACAGTTTCCCATTATTACGAGATGTCACAACCGTCTACCCTCAAAAACGGAGTGGCCGCAATGGCACTTTCACGGTTAATTCTTATCATCCAAATATGCTCAATCTGGCTCATATTTTGCTGAATTTTGGTGTTAAGTACATGTACAGTAGGTTAGACCCGACCCTCTCCCCCAATTACATGCAGCGAATTTGAAGCACCCCTGTTCAATTGGAGATAGAGTGCACCAACTACACTTTCCAATTCCGGTACATTAACACATTTTTGACGAGTTAAGCAACAACTAAAACTTGTTGCCTGGCATTTAATTTCAACGTTCGTTGACCTTGAAAACAATATACATGTGCATGTATCCTGTTCAACGTTGCTGGGCGCGTCTTTCCCAGCAAGTCACATGGTTGGCGCTGGGTTTTCCTGAGTTTCCTCTTTCTCAAGAAGCTACTGTACTGTACATGCACATGATGTCCTGGGAAACGATGTGTCGTAACTTTCGCCCAAGAAAGAAAGCAAATCGATATGAGAACGAGCATGAACGAATGGCACCGGCCTCAAAACGTAAGTATACGTTGATGTACTTTAGTTCTGTAAACAAGTTTTATTTGTACTTGTATTAAGATGAAATCTTTTGATATGGTCGTGCAGGGTGCATATCGCAAGTCCACACGTATGTATTAGGGGTACTCAGACAGACGCTGTACGAATCGCGCTTTAAACCAATTAATGCGTCATTCATTTTTCATACGTAACTTCACGACTGCCAGAAGTGCCATTCGTAAAGATTTTTGGTCTGACTACCATTAAATATATACCGTGGAATTGAATGTCTTACGACGAGAACTTTTCAAAAATTCATCCCAGGTTTAAAAATGTTATTTGTTTTACACGTTAATAAAGTTGATGGTGAAACCAGCATAATGATGGAAATTAATTAATTCGTTAAAAATTTAATAAATTAGCTATTATTTCCGAAAAAAGACATAGATGGAGCTTTATATGCATTTTTCGTTTTCGATTGAAAGTTGAAAAAGTTCGAACTATTAATTTGACATACATTGATTTAGCGAAATTGGTAATCATTAATATCACCTATTTCAGTGAAAAAACAACAATTTCTTGAACGTAAACTGTTTTATTTTTATATTACATTGTTTTTTTAATTAAATCAACATAGAATTGAATTCTTTAAAAATGTACGTGAAATGGAACTTCTGAATTTATCTGCATTCTTGGGAAATTTCGATATCATTCGTCCAATT
Source organism: Ommatoiulus sabulosus (assembly GCA_034697705.1). Classification (NCBI taxonomy): domain Eukaryota; kingdom Metazoa; phylum Arthropoda; class Diplopoda; order Julida; family Julidae; genus Ommatoiulus; species Ommatoiulus sabulosus. The sequence goes on along the minus strand of JAQGAO010000281.1, from coordinate 14,892 downwards.
TCTTTCGACACTTAATTTATTATTGTAAGCTGAGAGCACTTCATCGTAAACAGGAAGTTTGTTATACTTTTTTGAGAAATTCGGAGGCAGGCTAGTCTGATTAATACTGCATTATACATCTACCTGTATATTCAATATGCGCCCTAAAGTCCATAATTTAATGCACAAGGGTGAATGCAACATTTTATTAAAAAATAGACGATTCATAAAATGTAGCACGATAAAATTGTACTTTTAGTTGCACGAAACAGCGTATGAAGTTATGCACTTTAATTGCATTTCAACTAGCTTGTTTTTCTTGCTGAATTGGGATTTGTACTTAAACTCCACCATGAATCAATACCAAAAATTTTCAGTGGCAAGGTGTCATTTCGATTAATTTTTTTCAGATAATTGAAGCTGAGTCATCCAGCGTGAACGTGCACTACCATGAGTGCTCCTAGCCTTACTTCTCAAATGCATGATGTACGAATATTTCAATTGCTGCTGCAACGGCCAAGGTCTTCAGTGCAAAGAGTGCTTTTATTGTTTTCGCTGTGCTGTTTGCCCCAGAACACTGTCCCACAGCTGAACGTTCCATTCGCGAGTGGCTTCACCTATCTTCCACCATTCCAGAAGTTGCCATTTCCAGGCCCTGTGGCGGTTCATCCTCCAAGAGTGCAAGCTTCTGGAACCCACACTGTTGAGATGTTTTACGATGATATCTTCTACGTCTGCGAAAAAAAAAGTCCCGTTGCGGGCCAATTGAATCGCTTTGTCAGCGTCATCTTCAGGATAGAGGAATTCTACCCAGAGAAGAAAAACTGCAGCGAAGTGTTTCATCCCTTGTATTTGCAACGCTACCCAGGCAGAACAAGCAAGAGCTTGATTGGCCTGGACGCTAAATACACCGTGCTGTCCAGGGAGACTACTGATGTGGTGCTGCACGGGAACAACATCGTATCCATTCCCTCCCATTACTTTTGCAACTTGAGGAATGTCACCAACTTGGTGATTCATGGCATTGAAGTTCAGATGGGAAGCTCGAAAAGCTTCGGATTCAGCCAACAATGCGTTTCGAACGACTGCAATCTCATCCTGAAAATGCTCCAACTTACCGAAAATGGTATTATGTCTCTCATTGCAGGTTCTTTTTGCGGCTTTCCCAACTTGCAGGAATTGGATTTGTCCAAGAACTCTATCAACTCGGCTGATGAAGATGCATTCTTGAAGCTCGACAACTTGCTGAAATTGAGCTTGAGCAAAAACCAGCTAAGTGCCTTGCCGCGGGGAGTGTTTCAGCCACTCAACAAAACATTGCGTGAATTAGACTTATCCGACAACCAGTTAACGGATGAAGTTTTCTCCAGACTGGAATTGCTTTCAGAGTTGACTGTGCTGCGGCTGTCGAACAACAACATCTCAGCAATTCACGACAATGGCATAAATGGACTCGAAAGCCTGATCGAACTGCACTTGGATAACAATCAGATAGTCACTTTGAAAAGTCCATTTGATAAAGTACAAAATCTTGTAACTCTAATTTTAGGCACCAACTCGATTCAACACATTTCAAACACCACCCTCTTTCCTCTGGTCAACCTCACTGTATTGAACCTGGAGCACAATCGCATTGAACAACTTTCGAGTGCGCACTTCAGTTCCAATAACGTTTTGGAGCACTTGGATATCACTAGTAATCATTTTTCTGCAGTACCAGATCTTAAACTCGTGAAAAGTCTGAAGAGACTCGTGCTTGACGCGAATAAGATTCGTGCAATAACCCCTGAAGTTGGACGAATCATCTGCAACCTGAGTAATTTGGAAGAGTTGCACATCGCCAGCAATTCACTAGCGAATATATACGAAGAGTCTTTAGATTGCATTCAGAACTTAACTTTTCTAAATTTAAACAACAATTACCTTCGTTCTATAAGAGGCACTTTTTCAAGTATCAAAGTAAGACGGTTAGATTTGGCCCGAAATGTAATTAAAGAACTATGGCTCGATGACATTCCGCAGGCTATCGTGGAAGTGGACCTCACAGGCAACAATATCACCATGCTGAAGAGCCCGTTCAAGCAGAGACTGAGGGACATGTCTTTAACCAGGTTGAAACTGGACGACAACCAGATATCGGACATGTCCAGCGTACACCTGCCGCCTAGCCTACAATATCTGTCTCTGGGAAGAAACTCGTTAGAAGTTGTTAATTTAGGAAACTTTGAACTTGTCAATAATGGTACTTCCTTCGCATTAGACAATTTGCAAGCGCTTATCCTGTCATCTAACAAAATTCAAAGCGTCTGCCCGTTAATTTTTTATCTGATTGCGATTGAGACCATTCCAAATTTGGGACTGATTAACAACCCGCTAAGCTGCGGATGTGAAATCAACTTTTTGAAAAATTATGAAGAGAGGATGTGGCCTGGCGAGACGATACCCGAATTACCAGAATCTGGAACCTGCCCCTCTTGGCAGCAGAATTCAGTCAACAAAGAGATGTCTGGTGCTGTCAGTAGACGGGATAGGTTCTCCTGCCCTGTGGCAAATTCATACCCTTATTGCAGATGCAACCAAAACAGCTTCTACAGCAACATCTGTAACTTTCCATGCCCAGAGCGGTGCTTCTGTTATCTTTCAGGTGACTACACGTTTCAGCTCGTTAACTGCACCGGTGCTGGATTCGATAATTTTCCAATGCTGCTCACCCAACTTCCACTCGAACTGCATTTTTCCAATAATTCCTTAAAAGGCATCAACGATACAATGCTACGTTCATATTCCAAAGCTGTGGAGTTGCATCTCAATGACAATCGAATTAGCAGTATCGAAAACGGGGCCTTCAGAGGTGTTCCGGATCTTCAGGTCTTAAACTTGGAAACCAATCTCTTGAAGAGCCTACCTGATGAAGCATTTGAGAATCTGTTTAAGCTCACCGAGCTGTATCTAGCACATAACCGTTTGATGTACCTGACTAGTCAGGTTTTCTGGCCTCTTCATGGAATAAGAGTGCTTAATCTGCACGACAATAACTTGAGAAATTTTTCCGTATGGAACTTCAACGTAGGTTCTTCAACTTTGGCCCGATTGAGCCTTCGGGACAATCCCTGGAGCTGCGACTGCCACTATGTCGAGCAGTTCAGGAATTGGTTACAGAACTATTCCGACGTCGTGGAGGATGTGAGCAAGCTCTTCTGCACGGCAGACAATGGCACGGTGCAGGACAGTCCACTTATTGCGTTCAACTCATCCCAGTGTTACATGCTCAAGGACGAAATCTTTATCACGAATGTTGCCCTTTGGACGAGTGTCTTGGCCTCGATGATTTTCCTGTCCTTGATGTGTGTCATGATGTTCGTCTACCGCCGTGAAATGCAAGTGCTCATCTACTCCAACTATGGAGTGCGGCTGTTTTACAAAAACACAGAGGAAGTGGACGGAGACAAGTTGTACGATGCTTTTGTAGCCCATAGTGCCCTCGACGAAGATTTCTTGGTCGATTACCTGATTCCTGGACTGGAACAAATCGAGCAGCCATACCGGTTGTGCATCCATCAGAGGGACTTCTTGGTAGGCGCTGTTATTACTGACAGTATATTGGAGGCTGTTGAGAAGAGCCGCCGGACCATCGTTTTGCTTTCAGAGAACTTTGTGCGAAGTGAGTGGTGCCGGTTTGAGTTCAAGTCTGCTCATCTGAAAACCCTGGCTGACCGATGCAATCGCTTAATAGTCATTGTCTTGGGCAAACTGCCCACAGACTTGGATCCCGAAATGAATTTATACTTGAAGACCAACACGTACTTGGAATGGAGTGATCGGCTTTTCTGGGAAAAGCTGTATTTTGCCCTCCCAGATAGAAGACCAGCTGAATCGCATTCAGTTTGAAATGCTTCACTTTTTACTTTAAAAACAACTTTTATAAAATTATTGTCCCGCTATTTTCATTTTGAATAAGCTGTTGTTCTTGAGAAGGTTACCGTATGTGATAACTTGTATTCCCATATTTAAGAATTTGCCAAAATACTCGTTAAAATTCTTTTTCAGAAAACAAAATTAAACAATTGTCGACAAATATTTCGACTTACATTCATTTATTATGTTCGAGTTATTTTTTATGTACAGTAGGGCCTATAGCACTAGATAAGATGAAAATTGTAAATTTTATCAATATTATACAGTATGTCCTGATTTGTACATTTTGGTAAAAATTACATTTTCATGGTATTTTGAAATGGTTTTTATTTATTACGTGCTTATCATATTTTTATTTAGAAACTGGACATCCACTCTCGATAGACATTTATTAAATTGTTTATTTAATAATAATGATATTCTACATGTGTTTGATATTCTTTGCTAGAAACCAAACAAAGGCACAATATACAAAAGTTCTACATTTATTGTAGAATTTCACCAATATGCAATTTAGATAGATAAAGCTAGACAAAGCTAAAAAGATAAATGTTATTTTTTTCCATCTTTTGATCATTGCATCATTTCTTCCAAGTTGTCTACTGCGACGGCCAACATTTTGTTGCTGTGCCATCACAGATCACAAATTGCTGCATGGGGTCTTCCTCTTTACAGTAATTATCATCGATGTAAATATAAGGTAAATTTGGCCGAAGGGTAAGGCAGCGTTTTGTCTCTTTTTGCTGAAAAACCACGTGATCTTTTTTCTGGATAATCGCAAATTGGTGTGATGGGCTGTTCGGACACCAACCTTTATCTGTTGTGACATAAACTTGGGACAATGGGTCATATCCAGCTCCAATGCAGTTGATCTCCTCGATAGTCATGGTGACATAACCATCCCCAACATGTTGGAAATAAACCAACTCATTTGAATTAGTGTCCAGGCGGTGGTTACCAATGCCAAACAAAGTTTTACACTGCCATTCTATGAGTTCCTTGTAGGTTAATGTCCCATCATGTCTCAATCCAAAGCATTTGCCTGTAAGCTTACTTTTGATAAGAACTTCATGCTTTGGTGTGTGAATCAAATCTGGAAAAACTTCAGTCTTCTTAAAAATTTGCTCGAATATGTTCAGCAAGATGCTCGGGCTCACCAATGGCCGATCTGTTGTATTTTTCATATTCTGTGGCTTGATACAGTCTTCAACTATGTAAGAAAGGAAAGTATTTTCAGTAATTTGAACAATCAACAAAGAATATTCTGTTGCCTTCTAGTGCTTCAACACTTACTTCATTATGTATAATGTTAAGTTTAAGTGAGTAAATTATCAAAAGTCAAACAGAACAATAAAAGTTGGAATAAAAACTAAAAACCATGATACCATCAATGAGAAAAGGTGCATTTTATTTTTATATTTTAAAGCAAACAGATTTTGCATTGTACTACGCAAACACATCAAGAAGAATTTTTTCCAGGGTAGAAGGATAAGATTTTCTTTAACTTACAAGATTTACAAGACATTAAAGATTTAAGGTATAAAAACAATTGAAAAAAGGTCATGAAAATCGTTGTAAAAATAACTTTGAGTAGGATTTAAGGTATTCTTAATTTTTATCACTTGAATACATTAGCCTATATGACAATATAAAAGGTAGGTGATTTTATATGTGTAACAATATTTTGGCATTTCGATTAATTTGGAGGGCTTATACAGTAATATGATAATTGTTAACCTAAATTGTTGCAATAAGATCTTACCTTCAAAAGTGCAAAGTTTTTTGTGAGTGATCTCCTCGCAAGAATGACTCTGCCGTTCCTTACATGTACATGTAGTTAAAATAGCCTAGAACGTAGAATACAAGTTGGTATTAAAATCTTGTGGCTTATTTATATTTACTTTCAATTCATGTTATTTGATTTATAATATTATAAATGTAATTGCCTGGAACGTATTTCAAATTATTTATTCAATTAGAGAGAATGTGTTTATTGCACAAAATAGGCCAATAAGATGTACAATTAGCTAAGTATTTCTTACCTTCCATTTTCATAATTAAAAAATAATTAATAGTTTAAAAAAAATAATTTAATGGTTCAAGAAAATTAAAAATTAAATGTAAGTTAAGAACTTGTAATTCCTCCATTCAGATAATAATTTTGTGAGATTTGATCATCTTTCTTATCTGTGGTTGGAAAAAAAATAATAGTTGCAAAATTCATTAAAAGCTTGTTAGCTTACCTGTATTGAAAAACTCAAAATGATCCCAATTATTAAAACGAAGTTGGATTTCATTTTGAATTTTGCTGGAGTTTCGGAATTCAAGTTGTATGATCTAGCGTCCACGATGTCGAATTCGTGTAGAATGAATTAGTGAGTTTAATTAGCTCTTTTATATCCAAGTTGCATGTTGACATAGCATGGCAAGCAGATTTTAGCATTTTTTATAGATAGTAAGAGACAACAAAAATTCATTGACTCCAAACCTAAAGTTAAATCAGTCAAAAGTCTGCCAGATTGCCATAAAAGCAGATCTTCAGTCCGCAGGTTCAGAGATTGAGATTAACGTTGGATACATACAGATGCCAAAAATTGGCAAAGTAGACCACAAGATAATCCCCCACAAAGCCACCGAAAAGCCGTCAGCTTACCTGTCTGGCTGGTGACCTCAAACTCGAGTTTCGGCCCACTTAAAAAATACATCAGAAACTTACATGAAAATGAAAGTAAAAAAAGTAATTAAAAACTCGTTCAAAAGCATCTTTGTGGCAATAACCTAATAGGCTAGAATAATTACATGTAAAGTCCACTCTCATTGGATCCTAAAATGTGATAAGGTCAATGTTTATCGTGTTTTTTGACACTCGCGTTGTCTTTGTTTAAAACTCATTAAATTATTAATCGGTCAAAATCTGACAGTTAAAATATGTCAGTATGTCAGTATGTAACCCTGAACTATTTTGCTGTTGGTAATTTTCATAATTCCACAACTCTCTTTCCAAAAGTATTACTTCCGTTTTGCGTATATTTACAGTGCTAGACAGTTATCACGGACCAATAGCTCTATGGCCCCTTGATGTCGGCCACCATGCAGTGTTTTTTTTGCATTTCTGTAAAGTGCCATTTGAGGGCAATGATGGTAGTAAAAATTACACGTTGTATTTTAACTTTAATTTAGGGTAGATTTTGTGCAGCTTTGGTCAACACCAAACCACAAGCTACCCTAACATTGTTTGAGCTGAATTTTGACCTAATCTACCCTAAATCAACGTTAAATTAACACTTTTTATCGATTTACCCTAAATTAACATGAACTATGAGCTAATCTTCCCTAAATTAATGTTAAAATAGCAATGTTTCTCAATTTATAGTAAATTAACATTAATTATGAGCTAATCTACCCTTAATTAAAGTTAGAATAACAAGTTTTACTTCCATCAGTGCCTGAAATGGCACTTTACAGAAAATCAACCAAACACTGCATGGTGGCCGACATCAAGGGGCCATAGAGCTATTGGTCCGTGTTACCTGACTCACACTGTATATATGGAACAGTATCAGCATCAAGACATTTACTTGTTAAAGTAGTATCTAAACAAGATTCACGTGAAATAAATATTTCTAGACTATATCAAACACGACTCTTCCCAGAACGTGTAATATTACTCACGAATTACACACGTAGGGTATTCTTGATGACATTCCACAGGCTATCGTGGAAGTTGACCTCACAGACAACAATATTACCATGCTGAAGAGCCCGTTCAAGCAGGGACTGAGGGACATGTCTTTAACAAGGTTGAAACCTGACGACAACCAGATGTCGGACTTGTCCGGCGTACACCTGCCGCCTAGCCTACAATATCTGTCTCTGGATAAAAACTTGTTAGAAGTTGTTGATTTAGGAAACTTTGAACTAGTCAATAAAAGTACTTCCTTCGCGTTAGACAATTTGCAAGTGCTGATCCTGCCATCTAACAAAATTCAAAGCGTCTGCCCGATGGAGTGATCGGTTTTTCTGGGAAAAAGCTGTATTTTGCCCTCCCAGATAGAATTAAGACCAGCTGAATCGAATTGAGTTTGAAATGCTACACTTTTTACTTTAAAAACAACTTTTATAAAACTATTGTCCTGCTATTTTCATTTTGAATAAGCTGTTGTTCTTGAGTAGGCTATGTGATAACTTGTATTCCCATATTTAAGAATTTGCCAAAATACTGGTTACAATTTTTGTTTCAGAAAGCAAAATTAAACAATTGTCGACAAATATTTCGACTAACATTCAGTTATTATGTTCGAGTTATTTTTTATGTACAGTATAGCACTATAGATAAGTTGAAAATTGTAAATTGTATCAATTAATATTATACAGTATGTATTGATTTGTCCCTTTTTTCGAAAAAATAGCATTTTCATGGTATTTTGAAATGTTTTTTTATTCATCACGTGCTTATCATATTTTACTGTGAAAATGCGCGTCCACTTTCGATGGACGTTTAGTAAATTGTTTATTTAAAAATAATGATATTCTACAAGTGTTTGATATTCTTTGCTAGAAAACATACAAAGGCACAATATACAAAAATTATACATGTATTGTAGAATTTCACCAATATGCAATTTAGATGGCAGATGTGTCTAACTCATACGTTAAGAAGATACCCTAAATTGTACGTTTTCTATAGAGAATGCTAATTCATTTTTTGAAATAACAAGCTAAAGCTAAAAAGATAAATGTTATTTTTTCCTTCTTTTGATCATTGCATCATTCTTTCACGTTGTCTACTGCTGGCCAACATTTTGTTGCTGTGCCATCACAGATGACAAATTGCTGCATGGGGTCTTCCTCTTTACAGTAATTATTATCGATGTAAATAAAAGGTAAATTTGGCCGAAGGGTAAGGCAGCGTTTTGTCTCTTTTTGCTGAAAAACCACGTGATCTTTTTTCTGGATAATCGCAAATTGGTGTGATGGGCTGTTCGGACACCAACCTTTATCTGTTGTGACATAAACTTGGGACAATGGGTCATATCCAGCTCCAATGCAGTTGATCTCCTCGATAGTCATGGTGACATAACCATCCCCAACATGTTGGAAATAAACCAACTCATTTGAATTAGTGTCCAGGCGGTGGTTACCAATGCCAAATTTAGTTTTACACTCCCATTCCATGAGTTCCTTATAGGTTAATGTCCCATCATGCATCAAGCCAAAGCATTTGCCTGTAAGCTTGCTTTTGATAAGAACTTCATGCTTTGGTGCGTGATTCAAATCTGGAAAAACGCCAGTCATCTTAAAGATTTGCTCGAATATATTCAGCAAGATGCTTGGGCTCACCAATGGCCGATCTTTTATATTTTTCATATTTTGTTGCTTGATAGAGTCTTCAACTACATGCAAGAAATAAAAGCATTTTCAGTAATTTGAACAATCAACAAAGAATATTTTGTTGCCTTCTAGTGCTTCAACACTTACTACATTATGTATAATGTTAAGTTTAGGTGAGTAAATTATCAAAAGTCAAACAGAACAATAAAAGTTGAAACAAAAAATAAAAACCATGATACCATCAATGAGAAAAAGTACATTTTATTTTTATATTTTAAAGCAAACAAATTTTGCATTGTACTGCGCAAACACATCAAGGAGAAATTTTTCCAGGGTAGAAGGATAAGATTTTCTTTAATTTACAAGATTTACAAGACATTAAAGATTTAAGGTATAAAAACAATTGAAAAAGGTCATGAAAATCGTTGTAAAAATAACTTTGAGTAGGATTTAAGGTATTCTTAATTTTTATCATTTGAATACATTAGCCTATATGACAATATAAAAGGTAAGTGATTTTATACTTGTATGTGTAACAATATTTTAGCATTTTTATTAATTTGGAGGTCTTACCGTAATATGATATTGTTAACCTAAATTGTTGCAATATGAGCTTACCTTCAAAAGTGCAAAGTTTTTTGTGAGTGATCTCCTCGCAAGAATGACACTGTCGTTCTTTAGTTATAATAGCCTAGAACGTAAAATACAAGTTGGTATTAAAATCTTGTGGCTTATATATATTTACTTTCAATTGATGTTATTTGATTTATAGTACACTTTATTATAAATGAAATTCCCTGGAACGTATTTTAAATTATTTAATCAATTAGAGAAAATGTGTTTATTGCACAAAATAGGCCAATAATTTGTACAATCAGCTAAGTATTTCTTACCTTCTATTTTCACAATTAAAAACTAATTAAAAGTTTTAAAAAAAAAATTTAATAGTTCAAGAAAATTAGAAATTCAATGTAAGTTAAGGACTTGTAATTCCTCCATTCAGATGATACTTTTATGAGATTTGATCATCTTTCATATCTGTGATGGAAAAAAATAATGGTTGCCGTATTCATTAAAAGCTTGTTAGCTTACCTGTATTGAAAAACTCAAAATTATCCCAATTATTAAAACTAAGTTGGATTTCATTTTGAACTTGGTTGGAGTTTCGGAATTCAAGTTGTATGATCCTCCACGATGTCGAATTCGTGTAGAATGAATTAGTGAGTTTAATTAGCACTTTTATACCCAAGTTGCATGTTGACATAGCATGGCAAGCAGATTTTAGCATTTTTTTATAGATAGCTGATTAGCAAATAAACCACCGTTTTAAGTTACAGATTTATTCCAGGAAGTGAACTTTGTTTTGGCTATGTTAACTCCAACGGTCAACGTTGAAGCGTTGATCCTATACAGTATGTTATATCGTAATTTGAATGGGAACTAATCCTACTTGTACATGTATATAATTATTAGAAATAAGAAACTTTCCTGTAAATTAATAATCTTATTTTTAAGTCGTAAATAGTTTTTTAACCTTTCTCAGATATTTTGATGCCACGTATTTTCCTTTAAAATTGAGTGAACTTTGACATCCAGACATGATAAGGCAAAAGTGATTTCTTGGAATTGCAAATAAGAATGTTTTCTTCTAGAATAATTGCTCCAGACGGAATTCAGGGCAATAGTATGGTTTTGCTTATTTTGGAAATGATGTATGTAGTTGGCACTGGAGATACATTATTGTTATTATTTCTACAGCGCATTTCCATTGTTTAATTAAATCAACTTGTCATTTACATGGACATGTATGTAAATGTTGTTTTGTTGGACAGATCGACATGTATTACACACCATGCCGGCCTATATAATTCAGCAATACAGTAAAACGTAAAATAACTAATTTTCAACAGCGTACATTAATTGTATAATGATGTATGCTATATGAAAACCCTTTGTTTAAAAATAATAATGCTCCTTAATTGATTTTATTTCGATAAAATAAACAATCCCATATGGAACACTAATGATTTTTGAATGTATATTTTTGCATTGCACGGTTATTTTTCTATTCGACGGATTGGAAAATTGTAGAAAAAATGTTATTTGATCCCGTATACATATATAAATCTTTAAAAGTAAATGATAATTACGAGCGTACTTGGAAATTTACCTTTGTTTACCAACGTAGAATTGTATCATCAGTTTTATACTCTAGCTCAAAAGTTTGTTCAAAAAGGTTTGTTCAAAATTCACGTTATGGAAAAAACAGAGCATCAGGAAAAAATTGTTTCCAACATTTTTCTTATTGATATTTAAATAAAAAATTGAAATAAAAAAGAACTAGAGAATTCAAAATGGAAATAAAGTTTAATTGACCTATGCAAAAAATGACAATTATTTCAATGCTTTACAGCTTACACTTTTTTTAAAAAAATAGAATTTTCCTTGAATTTGATCACATTGTTGGTCAGGGCTTGATGTCTGCCTCCTTTTATAGTCTTGTGTCTATCGAATGCTCTTGGTGAGATTGATCACTAGATGGTCTCCTGTCTGGCATCACAAAATACAGTTTTTTCCAGAATAGCAAATCATTCCAATTCAGGTAGGTGTTGGTGTTCACGTACAACTTCATTTCCGAGTCCAGATCTTTGGGGACAGAGTCCAAGATGATGACAATCACTCTACTGCATCGGTCGGAGAGCATCTTCATGTGTGCTGATCTGAACTCAAATCGACACCAATTACTACTCACAAAATGCTTGGACAGAATGATGATTGTCCTCAAGCTTTTTCCAATCGCCTCCATGATGCTCTCAGTGAGCATTGCGCCAGCGAGGAAGTCCCGCTGATGGATGCACACTCTGTATGGCTTCTCTATCTGCTCCAGGCCAGGGATGAAGGTTTGCATCACGAACACTTCGTCTAAACTGCTGTAGGCAATGAAGGCATCGTAAGGCATGGTCTGTTCGTCATTTGCTAGCTGACTGAATAATCGAACTCCAAATCGTGAGTAGACAATGACTTGGAATCCCTTGCGGAATGTGAAAACTGCTGCACCCACCAGAACAAGAAACAGCAAAGCTGCCAAAATGAGAGACCATTGGGTTGTATTTGGAAATACAACAAGACTTTCAGGGAATGTATAGCAGTGCGAAGAATTGAAGGATATCATTGGAATCTGGGCAGTGCTGCCATCCATCATAAGGCAAAAGACTTGGCTGGAGTCATTGACAATATAACTGTAGTTCTGCAACCAGGCGCGGAACTGGTTCACGTACTGGCATTCACAGCTCCATGAGTTGTTACGAAGCGTTAAGCGAAACCATGTGGGCGGCGTGTGATTTAGCAGATTCCAAACTGAGAAGTTGGTCAGCTTGTTGTTGTGCAGAGTGAGCACCCGAAGGCTGCCCGATATCTGGATCGTTGGACTTGCAATGAAACTTAACTTATTGCAAGAGAGGTAGAGTTCAGAGAGCTTAAGTTGATACTGGAAGACACCCGGTGGCAGGTAGGACAAATTATTGCAGCTTAAGTTTAATACGATGACATCTGGAACGTGTATAAAGGCTGCAGGATGGATTTCTCTGATCTGGTTGTGCTGGAAGAAGAGCGTTTTGGAAGAACCGTAGGTTGCCAATGAGGATGGGCCAATGACTTCCATGTTGTTGTGGGAAAAGTCCAAGTCTATTTGGATTCTGCTTGTCATTTTTCCGGGAATGTGGGACAAATTCCGGTAGGTGCAATTAATGAAATGGGAATTGTAGCGACTGTTGAGGTAACATTGGCATTGAGAAGGACATGGGAATTTGCACACGCTGTTGTAGATGCCGTGAACATTGCACTGGCAAGTGCATCTAGCTGTGGCGTATTTCGTGGAGCAAGAAAATCGATCAGAGCATTTCAATTTGGAGGTATCAAGCATGTCAGAGTGTTGGTTGGAGTTTTTTAAAACATTTGGCAGCTCTTTAGATAAGCTTTTTAGGGAATCATTTTGGGAAGAATCAGCCACTGCCACATTCAGAAATTCTGCTTCGCAAGAACATATGAGTGGATTGTTAGCCAGTTTAAATGTTGGCATGTCATGATAGTTGGTTGTGTAAAATATGAAAGGGCAAGCTAGTCTAAGTTTGTTAATGCTGAGATCAACGACTTTGAGGTTTTTTGGCACTTTCACTTGTACGGTATTGTTAAAGAAGGTTTCTGGAAACGAAAAAGAGGTGAGGTCGTTATGTTTTAAGTTCAGCAGCTGCAAGTTGATTGGAAGATGAATGGCAAGAACTTTGCTAATTCTGTTATACGAAAGATTTAACTTTTTCAGAGCTTTCGAAGCGTTGGAGCATTGTCCTTCTTGACAAATTCCATAAAAAAGTTTTATTTCATTAAAACTTATGTCCAGCTCTATGATGTTATGTGAAATGTCTTCCAGCGATAGTTCTATGATGGAATTATTCTTAAGCGACAAAGTTTTCAAGTCTGAATTTTTGAAAGCACCCGATATAGTTTTTATTTTGTTGGAATTGAGGCTCAAATTTGTAATACTACTGCTTGGATTTTTGCAATGGAACGCATCAACTGCAATATCCTCAATACGATTTGTGTTTAGCATCAGGTATTCTATCATCGTTATGTTGCAAAGGATGATTCTGTCCCGATTGGTGATTTCCTGTATAAGATTGTTTGAAAAATCAATAAATTTTACTTTTTTTAAACCGTTGAGGACAGGCAACGTGGTCAGTCTATTATGAGATACATCTAATGAGACCATTTCTGTGTCAATATTAAAATTCAAATGTGTTAGAAGAGAAAGATTATTTTGCCTCAAATTGAGTATTGATAAGTTTTCTATTTTCTCAAAGATTGAAGGTGGAATATTGCTCAGCATATTCTCGGAAAGATCCAAAACAACTAAGGAATTTAAAATACTGAAATCTTGTCCCAGATAAAACAGATAATTTTTGTTAAGATGCAGTTCTTTAAGGCTGAGTAGCCCCTCAAATAGGCTCCCGGTGATCCTTGATATTTTATTGCTCGCTAACACTAGTACTTTCAAGTTGGATAAATGCCGGAAGCTTTTAAAATCTGTCTCATCCAGAAGGTTGCTGGAAAGATTCAAAATTATCAACTTCTGAAGAGGCCGAAATCCGTTCTCTGGCAGTCTGATAAGAGCATTTTGGCTGATGTTTAAGTTCAGTAAATTTTCCAAACCTTCGAAAGCCATGTTATCAATTTCTGAAATTGCATTTTGCGACAAATCTAGATAAGTTAAATTAGGAAACGAGCAAAAAGAAGAAGCATTCAAAATCTCCATTTTGTTTTTGAGAAGTTGCAAACTTTGTAAATTGCAAATGCAGCATTTCTGATTGGCACACTGGCTGGAGAATCCCAAATCGGTTGAACTTTTGAAAGTGTTATTGACCATGGTCAGCTTCGTCAAGCTGCTCAGACCGCAAAAGTAATTTGGCGGCAAACGGGTGAAATTTGTGAACCACAAGTTAAGTTCAAGGATCTGGTCTTGACTGACAATAAATGGCTCCATGCGAGAATAAGCAACCCGTCCAAATTTATGTAACAGAAGAGGATTAAATGGCTGTTGACAGTGATCGGTTAACGAATCTAAATCAGTAAAACGTTCCACAACTTGTGAGGTGATTAACGTGGTGGTCAGTT
>JAQGAO010000280.1:0-39753 GCA_034697705.1 Ommatoiulus sabulosus | reverse complement strand
GAAACGTGTGAAGACTGCCTTGAAAAACCCGACTTCATCAAACTGATCGAACAACTGAAACCCAAATATATACACGAGGAATTATAACTCAAATTTTTTTTTTGAATATTTATCTTTTGATTAAGAAATGGATCGCATTATTTGGAGGGTATTAAATTTGAATTTGGTCAATGAATCCTGTTTTTTTGTCACGTTATTGTTGAGAGATGTTGATGGATGAGATTGTTAGGTCATTAATGGATAGCCTCCGAGGATCTGTAAAATTCTAAATTTAAGAATGATTTGGCATATTAAATGAATAGCCTTGATTGATATAGTTAAGGTGCGTTTAAATTGGTTTATGCAATTGGTAATAACAGGACAGGTTGTTGTCTGTCTAGAATCTAAAGGAACTAACCAGCATTTACCAGGCTAGCAAAACTAGAAACTGATATAGAATCTAAATCTCAAACAAAAAAGAAAGGTAAAATTCTACCAGAGAATAACACGCAATTGGTGGATTTGATGAGAAACTTGAAAAGTGCTGAGAAGGATGCTGACTTGTGCTTTATTGACATGCAAACTACATCTATTTTTGTGATTTTAGTATACCCAAATTCTTCTATGTATGAAAACAAAATTCCTAAATCAAAATAATAAAACGAAATGTTAATCATGAGGCAGCCAACTTATCCAAATTCGTTTATTTATAATACTTAAAACTTTCCATTTTGTGATCCAAATGGGGAAACCTGTATGAATACAATTCACAGTTTTTAGGGTGCACTTTTCATGACTAAAATGTTGGAGTATGCAGCAGAAGCAAAAAAAAACAAAAAATAATAAATATTGCTAGAGCCTTAATTACATGCATCTATCTGCCCAGAACGCGACAATAATAAATCAACCATTAAATTAGTGTGTACGAGACTAGATAATATAAGTTACTCTCATTCGTCCGCATTATTGATCATTAAATTCCTGTTAATTCCATCCAGAAAAAATATAAAACTAAAAAACACCCTTCAGAATTACATTCCATGATTAAACAGTATAAAACCTTTCAAAGTAGCTATAACTGCCATAGTTAAAGAATCAGATGCAGTGTAATTTAAGAAATTACATTGCATGATCATTGTGGGATTAGCAATCATGAGCAAAAGTTGCAAATATCAGGGTGCCCAGTCAATTAGCCACACATTATTGTACATGTACATATTCCTTACTTCTCAGGCTAATCTGAAATCTTTGATTGTAAGTTATTAAATTCCAGCAGTTAAATACATGTACATTAACAACCAAAACTGTAGCATTCCCGGTGATGTGAAAATTAAATTTGTCACTTCAGTAATTCACTCATCCAAAAAAGATAAATAAATACAATTTACAGTATTCAGCTAGTTGCCATCAGAAAGTCCAATAACTTTCCCAAAACATTTAACTTGTTGATATGCTAGACACCCTGAATAATGTCATACAACCTTGTTAACATAGAGACAAGGTGACATTTTGCTAGTTTCGCTAAACAACGGCGCCTTATCAAGAAGGGAAAAACTTAGGCATGTAAACCATATCATTATTCGATTTGTTACGATAAAAGGAATTCTCCCGACATTTTGGCCAGCAACAATGAGGAATTTGAGCAAAGTTTTATTTCAAACCCCCAAGAGCTAACCTATCATAAATTGGCATCACAATAGTAATGCAAGTCAATTTCAGAGCTGTTACACTAAGAGGCTCCCTGGAAAATGCAAACAAGCCCAGCTACATACAGTATATATACAGCAAATAATGCAAGTGTTATCCTCAGATTGAGATAAAATTTCCCGAAAAAGCTATTTGATATAAAATGTTCATCACATTGGGTTGACGTCTTTGAGCATAAACATTAACACCCAATATATTTCAAGAAATTTTTGTGGGGAAGGATCATAAATGAAATCCATCAGGTATAGATATATGGGGGACTATGTCATGCGACAGATATAATTTCTTCCCTGAAGAAATTCATAAAAAGCACTACAAAAAGAGCAATTTTAAAATGTCACGATAAATTTTCTTACCAATTGCCTGAGTAATTAAACATTATATCACATTCCTTTACTTTTCCAGGGACCAAGGGCAGTGTAATAAGCTTGGTTTAAAAAACTTATTCAATACCCCTAAACCGAATCCAAACTAACAAGAGCTAATATCATTCGTTTACAAACCCCAGCTGGCATATTCAGAATTCAAAAATTGTGTGAAACAAATGTATGCAAATGTGCGGGCGATATATTCTGTAGCTCAGAAAATGGACCTTACGTTAACTCTATGCACGCGAATATATCTCGCCACATCGACTAAAAAATTGGCTTCTTAGTAAATTCTTTCAAAATAACGAAATAAAAAGCCACGTGACATCCGTGCCATTACAAAAAAATCTGCATAATATCCATTAAAATATGTAATAATATAATTACGGGCTCAAAAGTTGATTCGTTGATGCTGGTCAAATACACAAAGAATTTATGTGATAAAAAGTTACCAAAATTTTGTAATTTCTTTCAAGAGGAGTTATTTTAAACAATAAAACTTCTCTTAAAATCACTTAAGATTTTTTCGAAATTAAATTAACAGAATGGCACGCTTTCGTTAATAGAATGCTTTCACTCCTACTGATAAAAAATGTAAGCTTTGATGTGCGTACATTACCAACACCGTCCAAAAAAGCAAACTATAAAACCGAGATTGGATCAGAGTTCATATAGCAATAAAATCGCGGTTATTCGACAAGACACCAAGAGAGCTGCAAACTTCAAATTCAAAAATGTGTCCGAGCTAACGGCCCCCAAATAGAAACCTATGTACAAAAAAAGATTGCGAAGAAATCGTTGCGGTTGCAGTGTTTCATTGCTTGCAAAGTTGCAAATCGAGTGGGTAAATAAACACCAGGTGCGCAGCACATTTATTCTCCTCTGTGAAATGCAAACCAACTCTTCTTAAGATTTTGCTTTTCAAAGTTGCTGCCTTATCTCCCATCCGGCACCTTTGTGTATTGCTATTTTTTTATAGATGCCACTTTGTGAGAATAGCAGCAGGTGCAACCTTGCTTTCAGGATGGGTTTATTACGGAACTACTTCCCTACCTTGGTCTAATTACATTACAATCTGGGCATAAAGACTTCGATAAAGTTATGCTTAATTTACTAAGTAGGAAAGCAAATCATATCAAAAGCATGTAGTTTCAAACTAATTGCTTCAAATTTTTGAAAGCCAATGTGTACTGGAACAAATGGCGCTTTTGTTATCAGGGTAACAAATTATATGTATCAATTATTAATTAGTGCAGTTGTGTACTACACCATTAGTTAACTTTTTAAAATCTTGCTGAAAGCATATACAAAGGTAACTTAAAAAATTTAAAATAATGTCATGGGATGTTTTCAAACAGTCATTCTTATCTAAAAACAATGCTTAAAATATCTTTTTTTCTAAAAAAGGATTGATGATAATCATTACAATAATTTAATTTTTTCCAAACTTTCCAAACATTTCCTAACTTTGTGTTGGGATTTAATGTAATAATATTTCACGGATCATGACAGGTCCTACAAACGATAGCGAAGTCTCTAACTGCCCCATAAGTGGATTTCAATGAAAGCCCTAATGGTGCAATTGTGGCTCGGATTTGTTTTCAGACCCGTTCTTCGTCCTCATATTATTCTTCGTTCTTCATCAGCTAAAGCTGCAGTTTTTAATCAACATTTTTTCGCATAATCTTTAATTCCTTTTATCGTTGCCCTTGGCGAGTCGCCCTTTTCTTCGAAAAATAGATTGGTGATTACAATATCACCAGTTGAAAGCGTTTGGCACCCAATCTCCGCAGTTTTAGCTTTAGGTTTCTGTACAATGGCATTCTCGGTATCACCGTCTTTGTTATGCAAATGACATGAGCACACGCAGCTCCCTCCATTGCTACGCCCCTCGTCAGGACCCAGTCCAAGACCATCAAATCGCTCATTTGCCAAGAACTGTTCCACCAACCTGATACTTTCTTCAAACGAAGGTGATGCTGAGCGTCCCCTGCTATCGCCCAATGAGTAAAGTGGCGACATGGGGCTGTCATTTCCCCCGTTTATAAAGTCCAAATCGTCGTCTTCATCTCTTTCCTCACCATCTAATTCGTCATCTTCTTCATCCTCTTCGTCGTATTCATCGTCTTCAAAATCTGGCGATGCCTCCGATGAGTCTGCATTAGAACGGTTTCCAACACCAGCATTCTGCCTCCCTTGTAGCCTGTCTAGTTTCCGCGCTACTTTGTATGAGCCTTCCAGCTTCTCTCTTTCTTCATCCGTAAGATCTACATGCCTGAAAATCAATCCGGATAAAAACAACTTTATAAAATATGCGTAGAAAATAAAATATCTAAATGCATGGCTAGATAATTTAAGGTTCATGTTAAAATGTTGATGAGCAAGTAGAATGCATTGTGCAATGGGCCTACAATGTAAACAGGCAAGAGGACAAGGAATTGAAGATGCCAACAAAATCTCAGATATGATGACCTTTTTGGCTAATATGTTTTAATCGAGATCTACTATCTCCTGATCTAAGTCAGAATTGTATGATACACAAAATAGAATTCTGTTTTTACTGCGTCAAGAGTACTACTGCATTAAATTGGATTAACATATGATACTTGATATTTTAGATGAAAATAGAAGGAAAATATCCAACAACATAGTAGTGTACACTTCCAGTGTATGCTACAAACTTTTTTTGAAAACGTTTTTTTTTTAACTTTGATCATAAGGGATTACAGTTATCTTTGTTATTTTAACTTCTATATTATAGGTTTTCAAAACACTGGACATGTAATGCCCAATGCCGGACTACAATTGGCTAATGAAGAAAAATAGTAGAAATAATATTAGCCTAGGCCCTACTATGTCTTTAATATCTCTCTTCAAGACCTTTCACATTTATTTGGCAAATAAGACATCATTATACCCTCATAAAGGAGAAATTTCAAATTTGGAAAAAAAGGATTCTAGTAAATTCTAGTAATTGCGAAGCAAAATTGATACTATTTTAACACATTTCAAACTGGGTAAATCTAGAAATATAAAATGTAAACTTGCCTTAGCAGTCTGATTTCTCTGTTGCTCAACACAACAGCTTTTCCGGTTACAGCTGACAATTTCTTCTTCAATTCAGCCACTTCCGTTTCAATCTTTCGCTGCTTCTTGCTCTGTTTCACATCGTCCATTTTGATATAAGTATTTATTTGTTCCCGACACAGCTGCCTAAACAGCAAATTATGATCACCATCTTCCAAGAGCCCTTTCATGGCCTCGTAAACTGTAGGGACAAGTGCCCAAATGTCATAAGCTGCATATAAAATCATATCCTCGTTTAATGGACGGCGACTCCAAAACTTTTGATCCCTTCTGTACAACTTTTTCATCTGCTCCTTCTTGGGATTAATTGGGCCACCATAGCTCCTGCATAGATTATTCAGAGAAATGTTCTTCACCTTGTGAATTGGCTTGCCTGTCTGCTGTTGTTGGAGAACAGCATGTGCAGCCTATGTGTTGCAAAAAACACAAAATACAGTGTTATTTAAGCATGTTTGTAGTTAATGCTTAATAAAGCAAGAGATTACAGCTAGGGTATTTCCTAAAAATTACCTGAGTGTCAAAGACATTTTCCAACGTGATTCCGAACTGATGAAAAAGAGCAGCACTATCATTTCTGCAATCATGCACCACCTTTAAAACGTAAAAAGCGTTTATAGTTGTATGTTTACAGCAAACATAGCACAGTAGATAGAATTCCATGTGCTAGTCTTACGATCGAATTGTATAACCACTAATTTTAATTCTATGATAAAAGATGGCAAAAAGTTATAATCATAAATAGTACTAATTACATTTTTTATTATAACCCTTAATTAGCGCCTTACTAACCGCTAAAAAAACAAGTTGCATGCGCAATAAAACAATCCATGAAATTTCTCAATAGGATTTTAGAAGCTAATACAGCTGTGTGCATTTTTGTATCTTCATCTTTCTTAAACCAGAAGTTTTTTGTTTGTGGTGAATTTAATTTCAACGCTTATGGCACGCTGGTACTGTAAATACTTCTACAGCACTACCTGAATATTCACTTTACCATGCTAACTGCAGGCAATGTATGAATAACTTTATTTGGAAAAATAATGCTTCAATAAAATTCTTGCAGCATTTTGGATATTATCGAATATTTAAATGCACAACAAAATCATGAATGCCATCAATTTTAAAGAACAACAACAGTGCACTTACTTTAGTTATATCCGAGGACTCGAGAATAAGCTTCAGACCTCCTTCGATGAGCAGCTCCTTAGTAGTGGCAACATCAAATATATAAATTTGTCCATCAACTGTTCCCATTTGCAGAAGCGTCATGGGGCCTTGAGGTCCCAAATTTACACCCTCAGCATCAAAAGACACCACTGTATTTGGAACAGCCTGAAGCCGTGCCACAATGGTCTGACATTCCTTCACCTTTGTGATAATTTTGGTGTTTTTCAACAACTTGGCATTCATTTGAGTCACATCAAATGTTGAGCAGGTGGTAGAATTAAACGGGTGTCCTGCAGCAGGTGCCGAATTTGACTGATAGATTCTTTGCTCCATGGCATTGTTATCGGCAACTGCTTTAAGCAGGTGAGACATGAGCCGCTGCTTAAAACTTTGTGAGGTTGGAGGATTGGATTTGGAAGACGGCGAGACGATAGGACTGGCTGTGGTTGTGCTATTTAGACAGTTGAAGTTATGGTTGTTGGCTGGCATTGAATTGGCACGAGACGAAGTGACAATGGTGGACGATGAGTGCTTCGGTACCAGGACAGAAACGATGCCACCTTGCACCAGAAAACTATCGGAATGCATTTTGAGAAGGACATTCAAATCTTGGGCATTTTTGACCAGTTGCGAATATGATTCACGAGGGAACTTGATGGTCAGTTGATTGAAGATGAAGTCAACATGGGTGGGACCACGAGCATCGACGACGGAGCGGCAAAAGTCGAGGATATGTGCCGTCAGTTGCGGATCAAGCGCGGGTAGTTCCAACGAAGGGGTGGGAGATGGTTCCCTACGTTCCAGAACCCCACCAGCATTGGCACCACCTTCACTGATAGTATCCCAATGCTTACGTAGAACTACGTAGTCATCGCGAACTACAAAAGCTTCCGGGTACTTGAGGAGGAAATCCTTGAACTCTCGTATGTGCTGCCCAGAGATGTGCCGGACCTCAGGAGTGGCCTGAGATCTGTGCCCCAAGAGGCTTTTAATGGGCACTTCAGCTGCTCCATACTGCTCCAACTTGTCTTCGAAGTACTCGACGGCTTCCACGGCATAATCCCTACGCCCACTGCTGCTTGACCCCCCGCCGGACTGACCATTCTCGGAGGTTCCATTCCCACTGCTGTTGTAGCATGTAACAGAGACGTATTCACCATCTATGGTGAAAAGGGACGGATATTGGGAGAGGAACTTGCGCAGGCCAGACTGACTTCCCCCGGCGATCTGGCGCATCTCCTTGGTGAACCCTTTGGTTCCGAACTGACAAGAGAGGTCATGGAGCGTCCTAGCTTGACCTTTGTCCACCAACCGGTCTAGGAAAAATAAAAGAGTCAAGTTGCGAATCTCATCGTAGTTCTTACTGTCCATTATTGCCGCCGTCCAGTCGAGCTCTTCGCTCGGTGCATCAATATCGCATTTGGCACAAGGAGTTTCGGGAAGGTTTAGAGCTAAAAATGGAAATTTGAATTCTTGCTTTTTTACGCTCAAATGAACTGAAAAATGGGGTTTAAAGCGTCGCAAAGTTACGGCGCCTGTAAGGAGGCAGCCATTTTGGAATGCCAGCGCCCGTGACGCTGCGGACACGCCCACTCATGCCCTGATTTGGCTACGTCACAAATTCTTGCATCATTAATTAGGCTACCTCGAAGCTCCAGGGCGCTGGAGAGCGCCTTGTATTTCCGCTTACAATGAAGCTCGTAGCGTATCGTTCACTACGCGAAATGCGCGAAAAGTTACGGAATAAGCCAAATTCAATTTTTTTTAAAGAATTATTTGAAAGCGAATGATTAGTTCCAGAAAGTAGGTTATGCTAGACTACATGAATAGCATTAAAACTAAATAGCATACGGTACTTTGCCAATTTAAAAGTTAGTAGCCCAGGATCGAGCTGGATAAATCCTGTTTAATTTTTTTAAATCATATTAGTCATGGTATTCAGGGGACCGGTGCACGAGGAGAGACTTTATAATGCATTTTACGTACCAAAAATAAAGTTGACAAAATTCTACAAAAAATAAGGGGAATAAGGGGGGCTTTTTAGCAAAATATACTGCATTTTTTTTTTGCACTCTGCTTTATAAATACTGTCATATACAAATGTGGAGAGAATTTCTGTGCATGTAACAATGTACATGTACCTGCATGCTGAATTAAGTTCATTCAAAAGTCGGGTACACACTAGCCACCAAACCAAAACTAAAAACCACAAACCCCAAACTTTCAACGTGAACTATACACTGTAGTTTCTATAAAAAAATTAATACAAACTAGTTTTGCAAAACCTGAGCGTACACCCTGCAACAAACCATATTGACACAACTCAGCAGACGACAGACAATCAAATTCACCCATTTAGCAGCGCCACCGCCAAAAAGTTTGGCGATTTCCCTTTCATCTCACCGACACTCGACGGGAATTAACGCCATACTCAGTTTGCAAACTTGATTTTCTAGTTTTTAGTTTGCCAAAAATAGTTTGCTACGCCATTTTTTTCGTTGCCACAAACCAGAAAATTTTCAAGTTAAATGATGGGAGTTTTTAGTTTTGGTTTGGTGATAATTGTACCCGACTTAAAGTGAAGAGGAAAATTTGTCAAGACAAACTTGGGCGTACGCTTTTAAATTGACGCAAAATACTAGACGGAAAATTTCACAAGTTTGATCGGTATAATAATTTCAATATATCGTTTTATGCACACAAAAAAAAAAAAAATGTCGAATTAATCGCGTTAACAGTACATGCATCATAGTCGATTTGGTATTGTTTTACCATTACCACGTTCTGGTAATGGTAATGATGTCACAAACTATTCGCACGTGCTTGTCTTTGTCATTTCGTTTAGTTTTCAAACTGAGCGTATTTTTCAAAAGCAGCATTGTTTTTGCCAGACGAAAACCATCTGCTCTTCATTGGATGAAGGGAGAATTGGTGGCACGCATTGAACGGTTCCGCTACGTAGCCCACCATTCACTAATCACTTTGTTCTGAGAGCGCTTGTGATTTCGCTATTTTTTCCTCAGTGGCGCATGCAACAAATCAAACATATAAAAAGTAGTCAATATTTACTCACTTCTCAATGGCCCACTCTGATGGTGATAATTTTCCGTTGACTGCCTCGTCGATTTTCGGAATCGATTGATGTTGATGTTATTGTTATTGATCATTGGATTAATTACATCGTAATTAGGCATAAAATTCTCCTTGTTGTTAGGTAGCAGTGGTCGCGTGGGTGGCTTCCTTCGTTTTTTCGGCTGAATTTGGGGCAAATTGACATTGTTGTACAACGTTTGCTGTTGATGCCATTGCTGAGGTTGAAATTCCGATGGATTCGAATATTGAATATCGGAATTATGTAGTCGGTGGTTAAAAACCCTGTCGTGCAGCATTTTCACGACGATTTTCTAATTTGAAAAATTGCGAAGCAGGAACCGAACTGTCTGTTGCAAATCCTCAGCCCTATCTGATAATAAAATTCAAAAAATCCCGCATTTGGCTCGCGACAATGGCACGAGCCAACGCTACCCTCACATTGAGGACCGTCGGGAAATTGGGGAGGGTGGGAAAATCTGCACCTGGACCCATCATTGCTTCAACGTCTGTAGGGTTGGATAGCCAGAATGGGGCAGCGTTGTAATGATTACCATCTGCTAGGCACGTGTTG
Organism: Ommatoiulus sabulosus; assembly: GCA_034697705.1. Lineage (NCBI taxonomy): Eukaryota > Metazoa > Arthropoda > Diplopoda > Julida > Julidae > Ommatoiulus > Ommatoiulus sabulosus. The sequence goes on along the minus strand of JAQGAO010000280.1, from coordinate 29,781 downwards.
ATTTTCCGTCCAACATTCGGTCTGCCGACGAGGCTAGAAACCACCCCGCGGGCCCAACCCTCGATGAATGTCCTCACCCCACATCCGAACCTCTGCTTACAAATACAGCGCTATAGCAATTTCCATGTTTATCTGCACGACCAATATTGTCTGTGTCACTCCCTGAATCTGGCGACTGAAGACTAAATTTAGTATGAACGTGTTTTGCACCAGGTTTTGTAAATAGGAAGACGTGTTCTGGGGCTATTAACTTGAATTTCAAAAGTTCGGACTAAACAAAAAAAAATACGGATGCATCCAAAAAGTTAATTTGTGACTTGGGGCCAAATTCAAACTGCGAGAATGAATTGAATCAAACGCAGAAATACATGTATATAGATAATTTGCATATATTTTTTGGAAAATTTTCATTTATGTATACAGGTACAGTATGTACCATACTGTATACTGTAAAAGCATTTACAAAGTTGGGCGAATCTATTCAATCGAGAATTGGGCTTCTGGAAGGAAATAATATGGACAGACAAATTTATTCTGAGATCAATTTGGATGCTATTTTCTATCGTTATCTCTTGTTGAAACTACAGTAATTGTACGGACAATACAGATCTGTCTGGATTAATGTCATTGTAAGTCCTGCGGTTATTGGACAACTTACATACGCCTTTTTAAAATCACAACAATGGGAGAATCCATACATTCACCCTTTCAACATGCATAATTAAGATTTCAATACACTAATAAAAATAAAGTATTTAATAAATGCGTTTGTAAGCTCATCAAAGATCCCCGAAATTTTAAAACCTGAAAATGGTGAATTACAGATGTACAACTTCTTAAATGCAAATTCTCCGAATTGTCCAATCTGAAAATTTGCCGTGGGTGATGCTATTTTTAAAATAGCTCTAAAATAAACATGCAGTTTCACCTCGCTGTAAGTAAATATTAGAACAGAGTGGAGCTATCACGAATAGGATTTCAAAGAAAAAAAAAACATTGATTTTCTCCAAATTTCTTTTCAAGGGCTACATTATGGAGCAGTTATTTTACTTGCATGTTCAACAACGCCCATGTGAAAATCATTTCTAGGCTTATATTTTCGTCAGTTTCGGTTCTCATCCAACTACAGTACATGTATATGCGATCAGCATATAAAGCAAGAGTGGGTGTATCCCCTTCCTAAGTAAGAAGGGGTCCCTTTTATTCAAAGAAAAATCCCAGGACCAGGAGTCAGACATCCACCCAACCCTCTTCTATTTCTTTTCATCATACTTTATTGAACAACAACTGTTTAAGCATTCAAGTTTCAAACACTGAAGCTTTTGCAAAGGACCCATACATTTATACTCTAACGACAAATTCAAATATTTGAAAGAAATATGTATATGCAAGCCTAATAAAAAATTGTTTGTGGTTATATATTCCATTTCCTGTGTGGCTTATCTTAGCCCGTGTTTGTTTAACCCAGGGTGCATATATGATAACACGATCGCCAAGAACTTGAAAACATGATTAATATTGCGCTAAATCTGGTGCAATTTTTTATATGAAAATATTGCAAAATTTGCTGGTTGCATCATTTCCCAATCAGTGCATTCATTGCTTTTTAATACGCAATTCTCTATAACGTTATCGATTGATTACCATCTGACTTTGGTCGACGAGTGAACTAATCAGAGAGTTGTGCCACCCGTTGTTCAACTAAAACTTCTAAAATACATAAAAAATGTACATGTACTGTATATACAGTATAGTGTCAGCTGATTCATTTTACATTATGCATGATTAATTTTTTGATCTGTTATAAGAAATCGTATACACAAGGGATATACTTCCCTCATTATGAGGCTATATGAGCTACAAGTATACATACTGTATATTAATAATTGCAAAGTTTAGAAAGTTAGTAAACCATAAATACCAATTAGAGAAGTCTAGTACATGTCACAAATACATTAAGAACGACGTATGTGTATTAATTAATTAACCACCTTAACCACACTAATTAACTGACTATTTTTTATAACGAACGATAAAACAGTTGAATTACATATAAAACTGATGTAAAGTTGACCCAACTTTCCAACTTATGAAATGAACTTTATTTTTCTAATTGGTGTTATTGGTTCACTAACTTTACAATTATGCACGTTTATCAACCATGCAATCACTTGAAGATGTAACGATTTAATTATGATTTTTTACGAATGACCATACTAATCAATGGAAGTTCATAACGCGATATAAAAACATTGACATCGGATTAAATTAGATACTTTTATTTCATTCAAAGGAAGAGATCCATAATAAACCACGATTAAAACCAATGTCCACTGTGGTAGAGTATCAATGTCATGAATATCACGTGCACATTTACATGTACAGTACATGTTCTCGGGTTTTTTGAGCTAACAGAGTAACAGAGCATGAATAGGTAATTAATAAATAAAACCCATAAATTATTGAAGTAACTTTTTCTACGTTTGTGGCTTTGGGCTTAAACACGTGACTTCCTCCACAAGAACCTGATCATAAAATATGAATTATGAAAGTCAATCTTCTTCCAGTGCCAACTACAATATAGCTTTATAATATGTTATTCCAAATTTCTGTCGAAATTACTTACCGTCAATGCAAATGAGAAAAAAAATGAATTTAATTAACATAATGTTTTTATTTTGAAATTACTAGAAGAAGTCTCACTGGACTATGAATAACGCTTCATATTATTCATAAAATGAATATTTAACCCTTCTTGTTCAACCCCCTTTCTACGAGGGCATTACTCAGAATATCAGCGCCTAACGTTCTTTTTAATTACTTGAAACTTAATAGCCGGTAGGGGGTCCATTTTGTTTATTTCACCAGGCAGCTGGAAAAAATATAATCTAGATTTAAAAACTCCCTCCGAAAAAACAAGCAGCTGCTACACCTCAACATCGCGATGTAATCGATTATTCAAGCATCGATCTGCTGCGTCCTATCGATTGGGTTCGATATCGCGCATGCGCAAAGCTCGAGAGCCCGATCGCCATCTTTGTTGCGAATTTATTTCGTTCTCGTCTCGAGAATTTGCCATTTAGAATCTCTTTTTAATTTCGTTTAATTAAAGAGAAAATCATTATGTTTTGAGAAAACTTTGTGCGCACCTTTGACCACAGAACGTGGTGATCGCCTTGATCATGACTATTTTACCCAAGAAAAAGGCTTCCCAAGGCAAAAACGCTGACAGTGTTGAAAATGTGGAAAACGGTAATGTTGTCGTAGGCAGCCATCAAATTCAGGGTTCGACCGAAAATAGGGATCGTCATTATGCCGGAGGAAGGACAAGAGACGATAAACGACCATCTCAGGCAAATGCTTACGAAGAATATGAAGGTCTGGACGGTCCTGGTGGAACCCCTGGGGTGGCCAATGTCAACCCAAACACGTCTACGCAACACAAACGAAGACATCGGGCTAGTCCCCATAGAAATGTTCGAAAACACAGAAATCCGAATACTAACCCTACCACTGTAGGCATATCTTTATCAACGGCTCCGAGCACTAGCTCTTCTGCTAATTTAACTGCGCTTTCCACGGGAAATAACTCTCCAAACGCCGGAACGAGCTCAACAGCTGAAACCTTAGATGGAAATGTGCAAGATATTTCAGGGTACAACAGTGGAGATGAATATGGCCAACAGTCGCATATACGAACTGAGGAAGAATGGATCGAGGTTTTCTAATTTAATTATATCTTTGAAAAGCTCTCAAAACAGTGGGTTAAGTAAGAGCTGGTTTTGTATAGTTTCAACTCCTTGCACGATGATGATACTCTCAAGGTTGATGCAAAGGTTGCATGTATCCCATGGAGTTGTTATTATTTAGCCTTATTAAATACCAATATTTTCTCTATAATATGCTAATTTTGAGAAATGCAGCGGCCATATACTGTTGTGATAAGTCTGCCATTGCCCGAATCTGTAAGCTTGCCTAGGTTACACATGCAAGGTCAATTTTTTTTACTCATGCCTGTGTTTGTTTTTGGAAAGAAATTATCAATCAACGATCTTAATGTCAATTGTATCCGCAAAGTGCTAACTGCCGATTTGCTATATAGAAACTTGACCATCGAACACTACCGATGATCTCGAACAGGTTTTGGCTGCTTTTGAACTGCATTAGACTTGCAGTTATCACTAATTAGTTGCACAGTTTTGGTTTGATCTCCACGTCCAATTTAGAGAAAACGCCTGCTTTAGCAGCAAAATGAATCAGAAGGCGTTTCATATCCCCCATTTGGAAATCCTGTCTTTTTTTTTACAGAAAAGAGCTGACTTAATTAAACACTACTTAGTTTCAGGAAAAAACATTTACTGCAGTTCTTTGTGCCTTAAAATGTCACCTAAAGCTGCATTGATTTCTTTTACAGCGAGAAAGGCTATTTGAGAAAAAAATGCGGAAAAAAGGATTAATTATTAAAAAGATGGGGGAAGATGGAGCGTGTCTGTTTCGTGCTGTTGGTGGGTCTGATTAGCCTTCCTGTTCATTTTTCATTAATCCCAAACTTTTTGGAATGCAAATTTCTGACTAGATTGGATCCCAGGCCTGTTGTCGCTATTTAAACTTTCCTAATTTTTTTAACAGCTGATCAAATTTATGGCGATCAAGAAATGCACACGGTCGTTCGTAAGCACTGCATGGATTACATGGTGAGAACTTCATTCAGGTCATATTTGAACGCGGAGGCAGTGTAATTACTACCAATTTTCTAAACTTTCCCAGGCCAAAAATGTGGATTATTTTTCCCAATACGTGACAGAAGACTTTGAAACATACTTACAACGCAAGCGCTTAGATCACATTCACGGTAATCACGTGGAAATGCAGGCTCTTTGCGAGATTTACAATCGTTCCATCGAAGTGTATCACTATACCACCGATCCAATCAACACCTTTCATGGCATCCACTCTACTGACAATGAGCCCATTCGCATCAGCTATCACAAAAGCATTCATTACAATTCCATCGTTGATCCTTACAAGGCGACTGTAGGGGTAGGGCTTGGCCTTCCTGGATTTATGCCTGGAGTAAGTGCATTGTTGAAAGTGACTGCGTGCGAAGCAGTTGTACTTTCTGCCTCAAAAATTGGATTATGCAGGCATAGCAATGGTTGCTGGTCTTCTCATTTGGTTCCCATGGCAATTCAGTAAAATAATTCCTCGTGAATTTCAGTTGGCCGAAAAGAATCTGATGCACGATGCTGTGCGCCAATCTGAAGAGTTTCACATTGAGCAGACAATGCTGGAGGACAAGTTAAAGGCTACTGACTGGGAGGCCACCAATGAAGCCATCGAAGAGCAAGTGGCCCGCGAGTCCTACCTTCAGTGGCTGCGTGACAATGAACGGAGGAACCGAAAAGCTACTGTTAGTTAATGAATATTTCTGATTGTACTAGTCCACTATAAAATGGCCTTTATGATAATAATATTTTGTGCTTTCAGAGTCGTTCAGCAACAGCCACGTGCAGTAGTAGTGCCAATACAGGTGGTGCTTCACCTGACATTCGTTCGCCTACTGGAAGCCTTTCACCTCGTGGTCGGCCTCCATCAGCCGGGAATGGCGTTGTTGGGGGCGAGGGCTCTTCATATGACAAGGGCACTAGTGGACTCACAAGCACCCCTGAAGATTGGAATTCGCTTAACTCGGAAGGTATGAATTTTGCTCCTGCTTTAATTGAATGGCTTACAGAACTGTTCAGACATTTACTCAAATGTCTGCATGAAAATATTTGCTGCTTGAATCACTATAATGATTTCTACAAAATCAGTTTTTGTTGATTTCCTTGTGCAGTTAGGCTCAATACATCTAGGTAGTTTGTCCTTGTAGATACTCATATAGTGTTATGTTGAGAAATTCTACGTGGTGTCGGGCATTATACCAGCGTTATTTCTTAACTGTTAATCCGTAAAACTTTGCTTTTAAATCCTCTCAGATAATTTCTAGATTTATCATTCCTCTTTGAGTTATATGTAGGGAAGTTGATAACATTTCTTTGAGGTTTGTTATTAATTGATGAAAATGTGAACGCTACCCCATGATTTAACTTGGATTTGTCCATTACCTGATTACAGCTGGCAAGTTTCTGCCCCTAGGTGGCAACAAAGCAGAAGATTCACATGTTGGAAATGCCGCAGTAAAGACCACCACTGTCGACGGTCTGCCTTCGGACTTCCGGCTGTTGGAGACTGCCTCATTTATAAATCAACTTCCACCGGACGTCTTCGGTAATGTGACTCTCATTTTGTATTCTGGATAAAAAGGTAAATAAATTTAAGTATATGCATTGTTTAGGTCTGACAGAATGGGAAGATGCTGATATCATGGCCCAAGTGTTAGCAGCCTCTCAACAGGAATATTTGGATAGCTTGAAAAGAGCTGCAGGAAGCTGCTCTGGTGCAGAAACTGGGACTTCTGGCGGCCATCCGTCAACCTCCTTTGCAGCTGATTTGGCATGTAGCAGCAATTTCACTGGCGATTTGCCAAGACCAGCAGAGAGTTAACACACGACAAAAAAGAAAATGTGTCTATCAATGCCGCTCCCATGCTCAAAAGCTTTGCCCATACATCTACAGTGTGTCCTTAATCTCAGCTGTTATTGTATCAAAATATGGCTGTTAGGCCAACTCATGTCTAATATCATATTAAATGCAAAATCTTTTAAAAAATGCACCTTCAATTGTTTAAAGTTGATTTTTGTTTATACATGGTGATACAATTGGCTGAACACGTGAATGCGGTGGGACGAGTCATCATTTCAAAGTGATTAGACAAACGAAGTCCCCGTAAATGTAAATTATAAGTATAAAATTTGCAATGCCCATGTTAATTGAACGTAGAAATTGATTAAAAGTAATTATACCTGAAGCCCACTGGATTTCACATTTTTTTTTTGTAAATAATGTATTTTATTTCCTTTCATTCACTGCTTGTTTATAAACTTTCTCATTGTTTATCTTTAAATTGATAATGGCAAGATGTCCACTAATGCATGCGTTTTACTGTTTGATTTAAGTTTTTCGAATAAAGTGATATACTAATTAGCAGATGTACTTGTCGAACCAAAAAGTATGTATTTTAATATTTACAAATCATGACACTGTCATCAATAATTATTTATGGTTATTGAAAGTATTATTGTGCAGCAACTATACAGCTCATTTTTTATCCAACAATCTATTGCATGTAGGTAAAAATGATTACATCTAATATTAACTAGTGCAGTTAGTCATGCCAATTAACATGATAATTCATAAAAGTAAACGTAGAGCACCTGTATATGAAAGCATTTTGAAGGAAGTCCTTAAGAGTGTATTTAGTGATCCATTCTTCACCTGAAATTAATTTAAAAATAATTTTACGTATAGAATTAAATATTTTTTGAAAGAAAGAAAAGTCCTCGGACTTGTACCGGTCTATGAAAAACCTAGCACTCTTTAAAATAAACATAGAATTTTCATTGTATGATGTTAGATTTGCAAAATTATTTTTATTGTTTTTACTGATCTGCAGTTGTAAAAAGGTTGGGAACAATGCTAGCAATTGGAGCTTTCACATTTGTAAATTTCTTTGCATTTTGAATTTTAAGAAGCGTCATTTAGGGGTCAATTTTTGGAACAGGTAGAGAATGAAGTATTTAATTAATCCGAAATCCGTTCATTATTTATAGAAAATATTTCGCAAATATTTAATTCTACACCTAAAGCTATCTTCAACATAATTCCTATGGAGAGTGGGTAGATCCTCATAATTTTATTCACCAATATTAATATTAACTTGATTCTTGTATCGGTGGACATCTTGCATTATTAGCTAAGCGCGCCAAAGCCAATCACCACCAAATCTGTGTATTATGATTATAAGTTGCCAATACAGAATTGTTAATTCTTCTTTTGAGGCTACACCAGATTTGATTGAACCAGTGAGCACATTATTTTTATCGGTTTTTTAAAAGTCTCATGAAATAATTTACTTAAGGATTTTACAAAATATGTTTATTTTGATGCTGCTTTTTTCTTATTTAAAAAGTGAAAAATGAAGGAAAATGTTTATAAGAAATAAATTACAGCGAAAGAAAAACAAATGGTTTTTTTTGTCGTTTTTTTACAATGGCGCAAACTATTAGTGCTGGGCTGATCAGGGACAAATTTTAGAATTGCCTAACATAATGCAATAACGTGTTACAAACCATCAAAATATGCACGTGCATTCGAATAACCAATAATCACTAAGTAATGTGTGAGGTTATGACGCGACGCGGCGATGTTAAAGTCGAAAGTTTGGGCCCTGTTGCAAACTAATGCCGTGAATTCTTTCTCTACAGTATAATAAACACCATCATTGACGGATTTTCAATAGAACCAAGTCAGTAATGTGTAATTATACTGGGGTGAAATTATTGTGCCATTACTGAACCAAAGAAATCACTTTATTGAAAAATTTCGAAGTTGAAAATTCTGATATTTCTATCATATTCTGTACAAAACAGTATTTGGTGTTTGCCCATTTCGCATTATTGTGCTACAATAGTGTGTGGCATTCAAAAATGTCACAAAGGCCCAAACAAGTGGTTCATTTCAATGTATCCATGGAAAATAATGTGCAATAAGTCATCTTGTTAGAATTGCAAAAAAACTTTTAAATTCCTCCATTTTCCAATTCGTCGCAAAAACAGCAAATCCTAAACAAACAAATAATACCATTCTTAAATAAAAACTAGTTTTCTAAAAAAAACTAATGACACGACATTAGTTTTTTTAGGTATTGAAGGAAAATCACGTGGAATGACACATTCCTTGAAGCACATCCGACACTGTAAAACCAACCATAAAATAGCTTATCACCAAACCATGCCTCCTTATTTTATGATCTTGAAATACATGCAGTATTTCAAGTACTTCTTGTAATTTTTTACATTTGTCCCGAACATGTTACAGTATGTGGAGGATGGCGGAAGAACAATTTGTTGAATATGATGAGTTAGGTCGATTCTGGAAACCAAGATAATCACAGTAGACACTAGTCATATTAGTCACAACAAGTTACTGCTCCATCTTTATTTCGTGGCTAATGTGTTATTTTAATACAATTTTCCAATTGAACAAATATGCAAATAAAACATTAATTCAATGCCGTTGACATTCCAGAGTTTTGAAATGCCCCGAATCATTCCTGATTTCTGGAACATTCATTACATACTGTATACATTGCATCTGTTCCACTTCATTTAAGGGCTATTACATTCCCTTAGTCGTTTTAAAAAATAAATAGCCATAAATAATATGGTACATTAGTAAGACGTTCTGTGATCGACCAGGCTGACCTGGTTTCAGAACAGTTTTGAGTCATCATCATCGATCATCACTATCATCATCATTGGTTATTCAGCTTTTTATTATTTTTTATAAAGTTTCTGGATTTTCTGGTAATATACTGAATGCGAGTGATAAACAATTAAGTGTCAATAGATACTATTATAATATGATCGGTGCCCATAATTGTTGGAACAGTACATGTCCTGGCTCGCCACAAATCCCAACTTTTTAATATCATTTCTGAAAACTTGCGTCCATGATTTTAGGTGACAAATTTGTCAGAAAAGTACCCTTGTGGCGGTCGTATAATGACGTCATCATCAACTACAGTAGGTGGGCAAAACCTCTTTAGATACGCGTGAACAAAACACTCTTGAAAGACATAAAATCGTCTATCGCGCGTGAAATTACTAGTCAAAGACCAGTAAATGCCTGTGAACAAAAATGGCGCCTTTCAGTTCAGAAATTCCAATGAGAAAGTTGTACACAGCCACTTGAAGGTGCTCGCAAAACTTTGATTATTGTAGATTAAATTACATGAAGATCTGGTTTCACCAAGGAGTTCGTCCATGGATAACAAAGACCTTGCACTATAGGACATACATGTAGCAATAGTTGTGGTATTAAAATATTTTCGGGCTTTCAATATGCACTTGAAAACATAATCGTGATTTGCAAACATAATATGCATTACTGCAACTTAATTACCAGACTGCCAGAAATCAATGCTTCACATTCAAATTATACCCAAAATACGTGCACATTTATTTAGATTTTTGTCTAAACCTTCCCTTGGCCTCCCATCAGCCATTCTGAATGTACCAAACATCTAAGAATCGAATTCTTTCAAATTTCTGTCAGATTTATGAAACCCAAACTGAATAACTGATGTAGTTGCACGACAGGTATGCAAACATGCAGTTGGACTTCTTAGTATTATGAAAGACCACATTATTAGTGAGGATTTACTTCAGAAAAATACGGTAAAACTGCGGTTTTTTTATTCCACAAAACTTGTTCATCATCAAATGCAGCTTTTATGCCGAGTTGTTTCACAAAATCAGAATAGTGTTCAAAATGCAAGAAAGCACATTTTTGCAAGGACTGCACCTATCCGTAAATGCTGCCAAGGACAACGCCCAGCACAACGCCTATGGTGACGATACTGATGATGAACCAGACAAGAGGCAGGGGTCCCCGGCAGCAATGGTACTTTCGCTTCAGATGGCCACTGTCCGCATCCCCCATCATGCCCTTACCATTTCCGTGGGGCCCGACCATGTGGGCCTGGGTGGGGAGCCCGTTACCCGCCTTGGCTTTTGTGGGATCCCGCACAGGTAGGGGCTCGGCACTGGCCGGGATGACCAGCGGCCTGGGGCGCATGCCTGGGGGCAACAGGTGGGTGGGCGGCATGGGGGGGAGGTTGTAGGGCGGGGGGAGCTGACCTATCATGGGGCCCATCTGCGCTGCTACCAGGGCGTTGGCCGCCTGGATGCTGTGGATGCTCCGGATGCTGCCGTAGTGCGACTTCTTGTCCAGGGTCCTTGCGGACAACGGCTGGGGCGCGTAGCCGGGCATGGGGTGACCGCTGTAGGCCGGTGCGGGGTAGTAGCCCCCCACGCGCACGTCGAACATCGAGCCAGCCCTGCGCATGGTTTGGGCCATTGGCTGCGGGTGGAAGGCCACTTGAGGGAGGTGGCCGTGGAGCACGAGGGCCCCGCCGTGCACTGGGCATGGTTCACCGTCCATCGTGTTGACCATGTTGAGGGCGGGCACGCTGCGCGTGGACCGGATGGTGTTGGTGCGGGCGGCGTAGACGGGTGGGTGGAGGCGGTTGTAGCGACGGCCGGAAACTGACGTTTCCACCTCGGAGGACGTCTCGTCAGTCTCCGTGGACGTCGGCGTAGCCGGACGCTGGGCATTCAAGAAGTTCTGCTCCCGGTGACGCCAGGCCACCGGGGTGCGGCTGTCACCTGGTGGGAGCGGGTGATTGGGCGCGCGCATTTGAGGACGGTAGTTGTCCATCTTGCCAAACGTTGCAAAAAAGGGTTTCCGGTTCTATAGAAAACAAAAATATATGGAATGAAATGAATGCAGAATTTCTGTGGGTAACATATATCACCAATTGTTTAACATATTCCTCCGCAAGTCAAGCGATTGATAGACTTTTGAAACGCACGTCTACCTGTTGAAACAGTATTTATAGTTACAGTATCCTGGATTTTGTATAAGGGATATGTCAACCGTCATGTCAGGCTGGCAGGAGTGGTGCCATCAGAGTTCGCCAAATTTAATAAAGATGGCACTTTCAGATGCCGTGATATAATTAATGGTTATAGTCATCAATAATCGAGACGAAAAACCTACCTCCAATATTAAATGGGGTCAAGTCACATTTTTGTCTTTATTTTATGAAATGGAGGACAAAACAATTGTTACAATCTCCCAATAGAACCCTTTTGTTTGCTGTGTGGTCATTGGATATTTTTGCTGATAGGCAGCTGCCATCAATTAAGTGGGATTGAAAGCACCATTTTGTGACTGTAGAATAATAAAATATCATAGTTGCAACAATGAATGTGGTTTGAATAACAGCTAAAGAAATCTTGCTCTGCATCACAATTAATTAGTAACTGATGAAAGTTGACCAGTAATTTAATCTGAACAACTTAATTGGTAGGAGGAATTACACCTACGTAAACATTTTTATCCTCATTCTTCCGAATTAAGGTATCGTTTTCTAAACTTATCGTGACATTTGCATTCTTTACTGGCCTATCACGGCCTGCAATCGTGTTTTGGGTATTTTGGCAGGTGAGGATTGACTGGAAGAATTTTTCCTGTTTGAGCGTACCATGGGGAGTAACCTAGGATGACCTCATGGCCTTTTTCACACCCCAGTCATCGTTAACCTTGTAAACGGGAATGAAATGAGGTCAGTTAGCCGCTCGGTCACGTTGGAAAGTTCGAAAACCCACGCATGCGCAAGCTGGCCGCAACAAAACTTGACTTACTCAATACCAAAATCTAATATCGCATTTAAAATCTTTAAGACTTAATTATGATAATTTCGGTTAATATTGACATACATTTTGCGCATGGCTTGTCATACATTAAATAATAAACATGAACAATTAAGGTCTATTATCATTATTATGTCAAGTTGCTGCCAGGCTTCCAGCTTATACCATCTACGATATACTTAAATACTGAAAGGTCTACAGCATATTTCATGCTGTAAATGTTTCACAGTAGTTGATTTTCAACGAAATGAGAGATAAAAATCCCCCCGTGAATCATTTGTGACTCAAACAAAGGAACTACATTTGTATTCTGTAATGATAATATTACATTATTCTACTTATTTGCATTTCACAAAAGACGAGTATAAAGAGAAAAAAATTATACAGTATATAAACATATACAGTATGTATATTATGATGGAAAATGAATTGTAAAGTATATTTATGGAAATGCCATCTCATTATAAATTATTTTATGTTATAGCAATATATTGTATTGTACACTGAATTCCATTAACGTATTTTTGTACAAATTCATTTATAAACTAATCAAAACGGCCATTGACTGAAAAACAGCATAAAGTAAAATTCGCACAATTATTTTTACATGGATGAAACCTATGAGTTATAAATTTTATGATTAAATAAAGATACACTGTAATTGATTCATTGGACAATCAAAAATAATTGTTTTAACTGATTTCATCACGATTAGCAATCAGACAATAAAGGAACAGGCAATGGGATTCCCAATTAATTGTTAAGATTCATTGGTGAAAAATACCACCTAAAGAAATTTTCTTAATTTGCACAGTCGATCGATTAGTCTTACAATATGCTCGAGTGACATTTTTTACCCTACATTTTCACTCTGTGAACAATTCTATGTAGACCTTTATAAGGAATTGCTCCAATTCATGTTTTCAAGTCATTGTCAAGTATCCATGCTTGAATTAGTTGACAGACCTGGATCTTGAGTCATCATTGTCTTTTATCTTAAAGCCAATGTCTCTTCTGCACCGTTCCGTTTGATAAATTTAAATTTCTAATGGAAAATCAATGCATTGACAGGGAACAGACAATGCCATACTTCGATAGCATCCAATGGACTCCTTTCAGTGATCTTTGTGAATTGAGTATCGCAGTTGGCGCTTTCTGGGCCAGTGCAATTTTGATATGCTTAATTTCACTAAGATAAAACCAGCCTTTCAGGACATAATTCTAAAATGGCGTTTTTGTTTACTTAGGAATTTGCACATTTTTCTATAGGCCTAACGTTCGCTGGCCATAGACCCAGGATGCATTCGAGCAGAACCATTTTTTTTCTGCTTAAATTCACCCATTTTCCCGACTCTCGCTGCATCTACTCAGATACGTTCACACCAACAATTTCATTCACTTCTATTATTATTATTCTATACGTATTGTGCCAGAATTCCATTGTTCCACATATTATGCGATGGAAAATGCTTTTGAAAAGGTGTAAGCCTAAAAATGCTCAAACGATTGTACACGTACAGCATATGAATTTAAAAAGTGGAACGGAATTGACGTTTTGTGTGGGTGTCTGTTTTGAATGAAGAAAGAGGAGGCTTTTAAACGTCCACTTCCTTTCTTATTGTTGTTTGTGTCTTTTTTTAAAAAAGAAACTTTAAATAGGCATTATGGGCGAGTTAAAAAAAACCTGAAATTCTGAATATTTTAATATCTTAGCCTTAATTTCAGGTGGGGTCAATATCATTATCTAAGTGAATTTGGCGAGTTTTCTAACTTTCATCGTCAGAATTACCCCCGCATCGTCGCTTCTGTAATTAAGATTATTTAATTTGTTTTTAATGAACGAGTGCGCAGCGCTGCTCTCACAACCTATACTTGTATTATCATTAACTGGAAATGAATAAGTCTATCTGGTCTAGACAAATCCCTGTTTTTGTCCCAAGTGTTATTTTTCTCAGACTACATTTTCAAAAAAGTTGTCGCAAATAAAAGCGATATAAGTTAACCTAATTTGTGGAAGTTTTATGTTAGATTAGCGAATTTTAAGAACCTGAATTTCCAAAGATAAACAAGCTGTTGATGAAATTATTTCTCATTTTGAAAAACTAACGTAGTTGGCGTCTGAATATCCGGGTCTCTTTGGACACGGTAAAATCAATTAAGTTAATAAAATGACGAAAAAAAAAAAGACTTTTTGCTTCGAAAAATAACAGGTAATTTGTTTTTTACACTGACAGTATTTAGTTTGAATTTTTACTAACATTTCTGACATATCTTTTTAACTTTCCTATAAGTTATGAAACAAATCGATCATCCGGAAATGTTCCAAGCTTCCGAATAACCGAGTCTCAGTAAACTTTACATTTATTTCGGATATTTGATCTTCAACCCCAACTTTATGACAAAAACCTACTTCCGGTTCATTCTCACTATTGAAAAAGCAAGCAGATAGCAAATTATGCGTATTACAAAACCAATTTCAACGAATTTGGCGCTTTATACACGTACATTATTCACGGTAATCTGAAATTTTCGCAATAACTAAATTACAAATTCGTTTCAACACATCCATAACATTTGCATTCAAAGGATGTTTTAAAGTTTTATGAAAATCCTTAAAAATTATATTAATGAGGAACTATTAAAAATATTGCATAAGTCAGCTGGCGGCTGTTCTGTTGGACTTAAGAATGTTTTAGTTGCTGTTCATCAATATAACGAATATGGATTATAGATCAAGAGGTTCTAGCATTAGCAATAGTCAACTAACACGATCCATAAAATCAAATATGTTTTACTTCAATTTTGCAATTTGTCCCATATGCAGTGTACCAGTTTGTTAAGCCCTTTTTGCGAAAAAGCATGGTTCCTCTCCATGCAGCTCAAGGATGACCAACACCTGCTTAAAAGTCGCGTAAAAATATTCCTGATTTCTTTAGCGTTTTTCAAACCATTATCATATGTCTTAACCACACTTTCACTCCATCGATGCATTCCGATATAAATATAGTCAGTTGGTAACATAAAAAGACTTACCACTTTTGGTCGAAAGTTTCCAAAATTCGGCGTAAATTCAGGAGATTCTCATGGCGCCTCCACTTAGCACATCCCGAGCTCGAGCAAACGAAAACTTGGAAAACTTTGTGAAAACGTTCGATTCCGAAGTTGCGAATCGTTTAATTAACATCCATCTAATCTCGATAGGTCAATCGCCATCCGAGCACAGGTTGTTACGTGATAATTATGCGATTTTTTGGCCGTTCTTTCCCCTCCACTTCTCTCTCGCACACATACTTCTCCTCCTTTCCGAGCCTTGTCTCGTTATTACTCAGGTGAATCAAGGTGAGGAAGGTAAAAGTCATTAGTAGGGGCAACAAGAAAAATGCCTAGCCTCCTATCCGGGTGAACGTGGGCCCACATTTCAATTGTAATACACGCAGCACCGCATACAGCACCCTTCTCATTGTGCCACCCTTACCCCACGGCTCCCCTACGAGGGGACGACAACCACGGAGCGTCCAGTCGTGATACGACTTGCAGGGGACACTTCCACGACCATTCGTGCCTTCTTTTAAAAGCGACTTCAAAATTCTGCACTTGAAATGTTAGTTTCTGAGAAGAAAACTCCCCCAAAAAAATTTTTTTTTACCTGTGCTTAATGCTTTAAGTGATGGTTGATTAACGTACCGTAGCTTCGATGCTAATGGAATTATAATAATCTTTGAGAAATGTTATTTTGCTAGAAATAATTTATAGGGCAATTCGTAGTTTTTAAATACGAAGCGTTCATAAAAAATACATTTTTTTCCGTAATATCCATTGCAAAACCTATCGCCCTCTGTATATTGCTTTATTTAAATTTAGAACTGAAAAATCAACCAGACCAAGATCCGATTTCTATACGAGGCCCTGAAATTTTAATATTAAAGTGATTCCTGTGTTATTATCGCAAAAAAACCCCGCTGAAAACACGTTTATTTAATCATTGATGTAGGCCTATTAGTTAATTTGTATTCGTTGTATTTCTTTTCAAATGCCAAATGTAGCACATTTTTATATAACGGTACAGGGTCGAACAAAAGTTTAACTAAACTAACGCCACGTGACTTCGCAGCTTGGGGGATGGTCAAAGATAAACCTACGAATAAGCCAGGACATTTTAAAAGAAAGAATTATACAAGAATTTGACAAAATTGACAAGTTGAAAAATAGACATGATTTGAGAAAATTTTGCCACTGTGCAAACGATGAGAGAGGTGCCTTAATTTCTTCGGAGAAGGAAAAATATTTTTAATATTTGATTAGGAATTTTAATTTAATTGATGCAACCTTTATTTTACTAAATAAAGCAAAGTAATTGTGTAAATAAAATTATTTATGATATATAAACGAGTTCATAGATTAATAAAATATCGCAGAGTTAATAAAATGATTCATAAAATGTGTCTCCTCTTGCAGATCACCCTGTATTTCTATATCCAAGCGTACAGGTATAAAAGTAGAATTTATGTTGAGTTTTTCTTATACTTTACTGTACATGTATTACTTAATTTTATTAGATCGTTCACAAAACTGGTTTCCCTTCAGCTTACGATTTTTACATTTGCTGATTTCCATTATGAAATGTACCGGTAATGAGGTTGTTTATTTTTCGTGGACTGTTTGCAGTTCACTTGTAAATGCAAATCATACATTTATTTAATTTATTTTTTAAGGTAAAATCATTGTCAATTTTATCTATTTAATGCATAGAACTTAATTCAATTTGAATTGAATGGAACTTTGACAAAGATTTTACTTTGTCAAAGTTCAATTCAATTCAACCTCGAATTACGTGACATTTTTCGACACAACATTATTGCATAAATTTTAACAACATGAGTACGTTAATAACAAAACTTTTTCCAGTTGCAAGCGACTGGTGTCGCTTATTGGTAGGCGTCTGCAATACCACTAAGCGACACCGGTTGCTCGCGACTGGAAAAAGTGTTGTTATGAAAGTATATAGCATCCAAAGATGTCCTATAACACCAAAGAGTTAAAAAATGCGCGAAATAATTAAAAATCTATGGAAATTATGAATTTATCATTCTCTGAAATTCCTCCTCTAGTAATATTACAATGCAAATATTCGCATAAAACACAATATAAACTACCCTTCAACACGGCATACAGGGTGTAGCACTTTGCAAATAAAAAACAGCATGCTGCGCAATTTATCAACTATAAATCAAAATTAATCTAGGGAAATATGGATAAGATCTATTCGTAGATGTCATATTTAATTGGTTGAATATATCCTTATAGAATTAGGTGCACTGTACAAAAAGCTAATGGGACGTCCATAAATTACGTCAATACTGTGCAAATGCAGAGAGTAACGAGTTTTACACCGGTCGATCGACCCTCCACCTGGTGACTTATCGTTCGAAATCAAAGGATGTGCGAAATTTCGCGCATCTGATTCTACGTGCAAATGGAAAATATGTAAAAAGGATTCATGTACAATGGAACATAATTATGCGCAAATGCTCGCGTTCGTACATCGTCCCATCACGGGCACTCTAGCTGGTGCACCTACAGGTATATCGAGCAGCGCCACCTACAACTAGCAGCGGATGCGATTAAAACAAAATGGCGTCCAGATATATGTATTTCATGGGCATTTACTTTTTTAGGAAAGTTCCCAGTGACCCATAAGTTATAATATGGGAGCATCTCAACCACATTTGAGGATGAAGAATTTTTCATTATGTTTAAACTCAAGCCTCAAGCTGCGTGAAGACTAAATAAAGCAATCATTTGCGAGAACTCAAAACCAGAAATAACTTTCCCTCATTTCTATGTTTTGTCACTTTTGCAAAACAGGTGTAGCAAAAGTAATAACTTCAAAAATAAAACTCCGGGTTGTTCAACTTGCCTCACTTTTTCGAGACAAAAAAACTGATGACAATATCACATTCCCACAAACGTAAAAAAATAAAATAGAAGAATCGAGCAATATTCAGCTATGATTATAGGGCAATAAATGTCAATTTCCGCCAACCAAGTGAATCTGATTTCATTCAGGTGTTCAGGACATTAAAACACTTTTACGGGGTGAGTGCCCTCCTCACCCTCCAAAACGGCTACCCGAGCCACGCGAACGGATACATTTGATCAGTTTATTTCAACCCTAATTTCATTGATGAAATCGTTGAAAATCTTGCCGAAATTCGCCGGGGACCGAACCCAAGTCGGGAAATTTCTCTTCAACAGCTCGGACGGACTTGCGAGGAACCTGAGCCTCGCTAGGCTGGGGTAACATTCGAAAAGCGTCCAGTCCCCCCTTCTCGTTGTCTATGACGGCTAGTAAACAAAACATGGATGCCAACAAGCGCGGCGACAACGACAGAGAGCCCGAAATCGCCGTTCAGCGCGTGCCGTCAAAACGGCTAAAAAAGGAAGCGTTGAAAAAAAGCGTTCACAAAACGCTGAAAAACCTGGAAGATTTCACGGCCAAGGAAGTGCTGAGCGTGAACGCGAGCACCAAATCGGTTTTCCTGAGGTGCAAAGTGAAAGATCGGGACGGAGACGCCGTTATCATTTTGGAGAAAACCGCTTTCAAAGAAAACGAGGTGGGCAAAATTCTCACCGGACAGACTTTGCTCAATCAGCAATTGCATAATGATATTTACGGCACCTACGCCTGCACTATTCAGCCGGAATTAAATGGTACGTTTCATTGACTTTTACAAAATTCAATTAAAAATCGAGAGAAAACAATGGGCACCCCCGGCCGCGCCACTTGGACTCGTCTCGACCGGCGTGAAGCTACGGAGCGGATGCGTTCAAGCGCTGTACTCGCGTGCTATTTTCGGAGCGCTTGCTAAGAAAATGAGCGGAGATTACAGGGTTCCACCGGACACTTTTTTGTGTGACGTTACTTAAAAATTTAATGAGCTAGAAATCGTTATCATTTACAGATTTCCGATTACGTTCCCCATCTTTTATTAATCAACCTACTTTAGCTTGTAATTTCCCGTTTTTTTAGCGGGGTATAACCGTGCAATTAAGCACATTGTTCAGAATGGGGTAAGATGGATAATTGACAACGACCGATAATAGGTGGCGTTCGAATCGCCAGCTCGTGTACACGTACAATGTACTTTGTGATTCCAAAGTTGGTTAAAACAGATAAATACAGTATGAAAAACTTCAGAAATGCTGTGCAGTGCATAGGATAATTATGAGTACATGACATGTCATTGATGGTACAACTTTGTGGGCCATCATAAGTTTTGTCGTTTATGAACGCCCCCTGTCCAGTCAAGTGTAATAAACCAATACACGTAATCATAACCAATAAATGCAATTATTGTGTATTGCTGAGATAAAATCGAAACGAGGAGATTCCAATATAAATAACACTATATTTTTGTTAACAAAAACAGATGCAGGATTTGCAGTATAATAATATAAATGCAAATTGGCCATAAATTGGTATTGTTTAGATAAATTAAGTCTCATTATTCATGAAAATTGTATGCAAAAACAATTTTCTAGTGTTTGCAATGTGTAGTAAAGACATGAACTGTGCACGATTGTAATGGTTCTTTTATGTAGTTTGTGAAACACAGATGTATAATTTATAGTGGTAATATTTGATTATATAATTTGATTTGATATCGAAAAAATCCAAAGTAATTCTGCCTTGCTCTTATTATATTTTTTGTGTGTTTTAGGCGTCAAAGCAACAATTATTCACCCAGCAACAGAAAAACATGTTGATAAATATCGTTCAACACCTGCTTGTTTGGTCGTGGAAACGCCGAAAGACTACTCCAATATTACCAAACCATGGATTGATGACATTGCTCACTCCAGTTTACAGGTTATTATGAATAAGGGATGGAAAGAATTGGGTATTCTTCCAAACTCAACTTTGAAGCAAAACCAGCCATTCTCAAGAATTTCTTTATCGGATTTAACATCTGTTCTATTGTGTCCATTTTCAGTGGGTAGAAAACATTTTGGTACACAAGGCTGAGGAGGATCGTATTGTGTTTGAGGACCCGGATCCAGATTTAGGCTTCATTTTACTCCCTGATATGAAATGGAATCTAGAAAAAGTCGAGGAACTGTACTTGGTGGCAATTGTACATAAAAGAGGAATCACATCAATTAGGGAGCTGAATAACACTCATGTACCTCTTCTTCAAAACATCCAGAAAAAAGCTTTGGTAAGTTGAGGACCTATTTACTTATTGTTTCAAGAAATGTTATTTGTACAAAAGAATGTTCAAGGCCTATTTTGGATGATTATCTATGTTCGGTTCATTGTACCTTGTAAAAAACAGTTATCAGCAGAATTCATTGCTAAACATCATGTTCACATATATTGCATTTGTGTTGTTGAAAAGTTAGTCACAGTCATCACTCATCAGCAGATATGGCAATCTATCTGTTTATATAATGTCACACTTTCACATAAGCTTTTCATTTCCTGTGACCAGTCGTAGCAGAGATTTTCAATTTGTTCAGGCAGTTAGACTTTTGTACCTCAAATAAAATGCAATTGATTGATAACATTTGTGATTAAGCTCTACGTCCATAATGAATAAAGCGGTGAAAACGACCCCAGGAAATTTTAAGACTCATCATAACTTGCTTTGCCAGCACAAGATCTGAAACTCAACAACAGAAGAGGGACTCTGAGTAGTCAACTTTGCATCATATAAATAATCATGGCACAGTGCACCCCATGAAGATTTGAACAAATTCTACATTATATTGGGCAAAAAGGAAAAAAAATTCTAAACCAAAAAAAATGCTTGTATTTTATCACAATCCATTTTTTTTAAATGCCAGTTTCCCTTCAAATCCCTTAAATTGGTTGTATTTTATGATTTGCAGTGCATTTATTTGATGAAAGAGAATTGGGTTAAAAGTTTAATAACCATAATGAAGCAATCAATAAAGCTTTCTTTTAAATTACCCAAAGAATGCAGGAAATCAGGGAAATAAATTGCTCTGTTCACATAATGCACGTGATACACCAACTTAATTGGCTGACCATCCATTTATTTGAAATGATATTTACGTGCAACTTTGCAAAACATCTGCTCCCCCCAAATAAATTTTAATTTTCGTTTCAGGCTGCTATAAAACACAGATTTGGCGTGGACAAGCACCACTTACGCGCCTTTCTTCACTACCATCCTTCGTATTATCATTTACATGTCCACTTCACACATATGCGAGGAGATGGTGCGAGCGCCTTTGCTTCCATTCAAGCCGAACGAGCCCACATGTTAGATACAATCATTAATAATATTCAGATTATCCCTAATTATTACCAAGTGGCCAATTTAACTTTTGCATTGAAAGAAGATGACCCCCTGTGGAAAAAATTTCAGAAAGTGGGCAAATTTTCTACTATGTGATAAGTTATTTCACATGCTGGTTGATTAGTTCATATGTTTTTTATCGTTACTTGGGTTTTCAAAGACAACAGTTTTGCATTAAACCTTTTGCATCAGTTCCAATTTTCTTTTAAACCCTTCCCAGTTCACCTCCCTCCATCCTTCACTCTTGTTTTTATAATAATAAAACGTGTAATGGCCAATGACATTGAAATGCATTGGTTCATTGAACTTCTTTTTAATTGGGAGGTATTTCAGAAAAAAAAATTGCACAAAATAACCAGTAGTCATGCATGCTTTGTGCATCTTTTGTTATTTTAAACTGCACCTCATCATTTGATCTGATGTAAATATAATGTGTAACAAGGAACTGATTTCCTGAACACCGAATTTGGAACATGAATAATAATTAAGAGCATAAAAGCATTGATGTATTGAATACAAACGTTTTTTGTAAGACATTTGCATTATAATTTAACAATAATCCATATTTTGACTATTTGTTATTACAAACTTATCCCTTCTGGCAGAATCACTGCTGAATGCTTTAGTAAACGTTGAACAAATAGTTGCAGCCAACATGCTTTTGCTTGTTTAGAAAATTAATATTTGTAGACTTAACCACAGCTAGGCTGAGTAAAAGACCATGTGAACCATGTTTACTACAAAGTCAAAGGAAATTGGTCATCCTTTACTTCTCTAAATTATGATGAAGAACTAAAATCAGGCCGGGCAGCCATTCACTATTTTGTGAAAATTTCGTATCATCGAGTTTCATTGTGATCATCATTATTCATTCGCATTACCATACAATTTTGTATCATCTGATGAGTATACATAATGAACAAAGAGTCGGATTAAGCCTACATGGAACTTAAGTTTTTGGTGTTTGGCCCTACTAATAGGCATTTCTTTCATTTCTTACAAGTATACATGTAGTCTTATACATGTATGCAGTATATACAGTATCTAGGACTAAACAAATTTATGGGTATAGGCCTCCAACCAAAATTAAAAACGAACCACTTGCTGTCCGATTTTGTAGGCAAGAACCTTTGGGAATTGCGTGCAAAATGCTGACTGGTTGAGTGTTCGAATATCAACATTAATTTTGGTTTACCAAACATTTTCATCATCAAATTAAAAAAAAATGGGAGCAAAATCATAGAATGCTTACAAAAGTATGTGGAAAATTACCAAAATAATTTTTTAAATATTTTCATCGAGTCAAGAACTACTATTAAAAGGACCCCAAAAAATCGCAAAACCGCATACGTTTGTACCAAGGCACGCACTTCTGTGCAATCACTGAATCACAAATGTGTTTGATGAAATATTGCAACCACTACGAACATCAGCGGTATGCTGTGTTGCCTTCAGGTGTTTTGATGAAATTATCAACTCTTAATCTCGATAAATAAATTTTGAAAAACAAAGATGTAAATGTAAGCATTCTGTGTTTCTGGTGTCATTTTATCGAGTTTAATTTTGCACATAAATCTATGCAATATTTTTAAAACTTGTACCTGGGCTCTTGGCTCAAGAGCGTTCAATTAAGTGTCAAGCATGAAACGTCTATAATGAAAATACGTTGCTATACGATCTATTCCTGTAAAATGATTCCAACAACTAAGGAGTAATTATAGAGGCGAAAAATCGAGGGAAGTGGGGTGGGGAAAAGGGGAGAACAATTTTGATAACTCTGAAATAGGATAGTATCTTGCTCATTATACTTGCGCCACAGCGAAAATATTAAAAAAAAAAGTCTAGGAATGTATCTTGGGAGGTAACCTTAAACAAGAATTGGCAGATGAAAAATTTTCCTTTTGCCAACTTGTAATTTGACACTAAAGTTGAAGGATTTGCATACCTTCTTCCGCACTCAATGAGAAATCGCGGATCAACATTGTATGAATGTCAAATTACAGGACCATGTGCAATTCATCCACAGCACATGCATTAAAAAACTTGTGGGTGTGGCTCGTTTCAAAACATTTCAAAATTCTTCCGCAAGGTTCAGCTATATAGTAATCAAACAACAAGAGCAAAAAATAAAAAAAATAGCTATGACGTTTCCTGCACCTGATTTGCCGAATAATACTTACAGGCGGGGAATTTTAGTGCCAAGGCAGACCTGTGGCTAGTTTGTTATCAATATTTGAAGCAGAGAGACTGCATTTTAGGAGGAATTTGATTAGACGCTAGATCACGCAGAATATCCCGATTCGAAATGGAGCTGTTGAGCATGTTCAAATTTGTCATCTGTCTGTTAAGCGCCTGCCAGCCTAACACAAACAAAGGCAAAGAACTGCAAAACATCCCTGCCAGTTCACAAAATGCAAGCCTCAACAGTTCTGGCATACTTCCTATCACAGTGAATGACAGCGAAAACGAACTTGAGATGGATCAAGTACCTTCAATTGTTCTTCAAAGCACCAAAATCAAGAGAGAAGCAATTGTTCAACAACAAGAAGAGGAGTTTGGCTTGCTTGAAAGGGCCATACAACCCAAGGTAGGTGCATGTTGAACGTTGTCAATGAGTCAAATAATGTTTATGTCCATTGTTCAAACATGGAATATTTGCAATGCGCACATACTGTACTGTCTTTGGTACACGCAAGTCAATGGCAGTGGTACTGCAGCCAAACGCACATTGCATATTTTTCTTAGATTATGTTTTGTATCCAGCAAGAAATATATTGTTATTGGAACCCAAATCTATAGATAATAGTAATAGGAAAGTATACATACCTGGTTATTGTCGAGGTATGCAATTGCAAGGTTCGCCATTTTGGAACAGTCCTTGCACTTCGGTTCCATCCGGTTTTTCTCCTATAATTTGCTCTACGATAATCGGATTATCGGAGCGCATTCCGGAAATTCCCATTCTATTGTTTTTAAAAACACATGTTTAAAATAGTAATTAAAAGATTGACTCACCCTATACATGTACGTCCATCTCAAATACTTTTGAACTACAGTAGCTTGTCGCGTTTAATTTTGGAAATATTTCGAGGACAAAGTTATTCACATTCACATTCACATACTGTACTTATCCGGTAATTAACGTCGCGAATCGCGGTATTTTTTTTTTTTTAGAGAACGCGTAAATTAGTGGACAATTGTCTCACCTTATAGTTCTGCGCACTTCTAGTGACCGTTGACTGCCGACAACGCTTTCTTTCGAGCGGATGACGTCACACCCAATCTGGCCCCAACATGGCTACCAAGCAATTAGAACAATATGGCGTCATCTAGCAGACGACTTTCAAAATTTAAGGCCATGCTTAGCGTCAACTGGCATTCGCATTTCTGAAAAAATATCGTAAGATGCTTTTCACTAGAGGAACTCAGACGGAAGTTGTACGAATCGTACTTTTGAAATGCATTAATTGGTTTAAAAATGTCGATAACCTTCATTGATTTTTTCAAAGCAATTAACATGTCCATTTTGACTATGCGCACGTGACTTCACGACTGCCAAAGTGCGATTTTCAAAGCTTCTGAGTATATACATGTACATATCCCATATTATCCCTACCGTCAGTACTGAACGCGAGTACATTAACAGTGTACTAAGAATGGGTGCTAGTTCTCAGTATAAATTAATAACGTAGTATACAAATACACACTTTTATACATATACTGTGCATGTATAATGTATTTTTTTCGCGTTAATTTCGGTATTTGAAATCAGAGACTCAGAGTTATGCGTGTTATGTGACATAATGTGGTTATGTGATCTCATAATTCATGTACTGTAGGTGTCTGTAGACCTTCAATTAAAAACTCTACAAGCTTCTACTGTAGTTTTAATTTTAATTTTAATACCGCTATAAAGACCGCATGCACATACTGAATTATTCAAGAATCTCTATAATACATGTACATGTACTAAATAATGTAGAAACTTAATTACCATGCAATTGAAATCTTAAAAGGTAAACTTCAAGGCAATAGTAAACTCAATAAAACTGATATTTAAATCAAATATTATCATGATTTCCGAAAGCTACAGTATATACCCGATCGCACATTCCTTTTTGACTGCATTTGAGTTAAGCGCTATATTATATATGTACATGTATTTCACTTATCTCTAAGTTTCACTGCTGGTTATATTAGAAACAAGTTGCCAAGCAAGCTTTCAAGATTAACTCGAGCGATAAAATTAAAAACAAATTAAAGTTTTATAGTCACCTCTTCAACGTTCTTCGAGGAAAAAAAATTCATTGCGCTGAATATAGGAAAACTTAGGAAGAAATGCTTTACCACGAACACCTCTCTTCGACGAAGGGCGCAAAATTGTGTCAATGAACTAGTCTACAGGTGCCTTTACGGAATTATTGGCCTTGTTCAGTTTTAATAGTTTAAACCATGTTTCCCAAAGACCAGAAAGACACATTGAACTAATCGCTGGTCCTTGAGCCACCCAGTGCCCCAAGGGGTCAATAATCCCCACTTTGGAAATCACTGGTTTAATACCATTAAAAAAATGGTGATATACATTGTACTTAAAAACATGTACAGTACTAAGCATTTGGGGCATGATTGGAAAGGGTTGGACGTTACCTCAAATCAGAAATGTATTCAGCCTGTCGAGCAAAATCTAACATTTCCGTATAATTTTTTAATTGCCAAGTTGAAAGCAATGTACACAATATGCACTAATGCGATAATTTTGTTTTAGGAAGCATGAAGTGAAGATCTCTTTTTGTAAAAATAACTTGTTGTAAATAACATTGATAAAAAATAACGAGGTGAATGATCATACACAATGAGAAGGAAATCCAAAAATAATCGGGGGATGCGTTCCAAATTTTTCAAAAATAACCGGACATCCTTGATTGCTACAAGGGCCAAGGAGGTCCAAGTGCCACCAAATCACCCCTCTAAAAAAAACAAAAGTTTTTAAAGAAAATTTAATAGAGAATTACGAAAGAATTTTTTGGCCAAAAATGAAAATTTTTCTAAGATTTCGTTTTTTTAGAATGCTGATGGTGGTCCCTGCAAGTTCAATGAAGACTGCATAAGCGGCTGTTGTTTGGCACCCACACGAGAGACGAGACAATGTGCCCCAATGTCATCGAGAGGAGACCGCTGTGAAACCGCCCAAATAAAAGGAGGATATTACGCAGATTTCTGCCCTTGCTTGGCAGGAGATGGTAACATTTTCCCTGATCACGTACAATCATATAATAAATATACCAAAGTTGCTGATTTCCACTGTATGTATTTTATTTTCAGGTGCATGCAGAGGCACAAGTAGAACACCTCCGAGGCACATGACATGTAGAAACTGATAATAAACGATCAATAACATGGGTACAAGTCCGTCCAGCGGATAAAAAACAAATGAACATGCGAGTTTTAAGCAAAAAAGCTAAATTTCTATTTCAGGGTTGCTGTTTCCCCTCCATGCAGGAGTTTCTTGCACATTCTTGTTCATAGATAACTTAATTGTGTGGTGCCTAGCGAATCAAAAGCTATGTTTCTCTATCTTGTTTTGCAGTGTTAAAAAGCAATTTTCGGAATTATTTTTTTTTTCTAAAAATGGATGAAATGGCAGAAAAACTAAAAATCAAGGATTCTAAAATTGAAAAGAAAGCATTTAGCGTTTTTGATAATGAAGATCCATAACCGGATAAATGGCTCCAAATTACGTTTTGAAATTTAGAAAAAAAATTGTTTATAATTACAGCCCTGAAAACTTGCCCACACCAAATTCCAGTTTCTTGAGGTTATTGACATGTAGCAACCCTGAAACAAGAATTGCGCTCGCTGGTGTATCGCATAATGCTTCCGTGCGTTTTTCTTGAATTAAATTAAACTCCGGCAACTGATAAACGTTGATGGATGAATAAATTACGATCTGTTAGCTTGAATTCATAAAATATGGGAACAATGTATAAATAAATTAAGGCAATAAATAACGTGAATCAATCCTACACGTTTTCTTCAATCCTGCTGCAGCTCGGGTTGCTTAGATAGCCTATAGTAACGGTAAGAAAACATGCGTCTCCTTAGCAAGCTCTAATCAAGGATTAAAATTGGCAACGAATAGATACGACTAAGACTCACCTACGAAAAAACTATAATTTAGTTACCCGTACAAGGCGTCTGCTGCCAATCTAAAGAGAAACCCCGACCGAGTTTGTAATCGGAAGTTTTGTCAGTCACATAATAGAGAACAAATGGCATCAAATGACCTGAAAATATCACAATTCCAAATTTAGCATATGGAGGGTCATGTGTTACATGTAGTTTCAAAGTTTCAGGATCAAAGATCTTTATGCGTATAGTTTTCGATATTTTTTTTCCGAACTGTAACATTTCCACCTTTGTGTATAGAGTTAATGTTTAAAAATATAGCGTTATGCAATTACAGAAAACTTGTAAATGCACAACTCGCTTACCTTTGTAAAAGCAACAAATTTTAATGAAACGATACTTACATGTATATATTGTAAAAAAACAACTAATGGGGATATTCAGCAAATATGAGAAAAAAACTAATAATTTTTAAATTTCATAATTTTTATGACAACTTTTACTGAGAAAATCGTCATCGTCGTTTTGAATTTTTTCCGAAAATGAAACATTCAAAATCGTCTACATGAAACTGCATGTTCAGACATGTTAAGGACAGGTCTTAACGGAGCTCAGAAGGGGCTATCTAAAAAGGACTCTCTCCCCCCTACCCCCTGTCCGAATTGCGTCAGGTCAATCTGGACCCCCATGGCCCCATCCCCTCGGCCCCTCCCCCATTCGGACGTCCGAAACTTAAAAAAAATTGTATTCGGAAAATTTTGAAAGTTTTGCAAATTTGTTCTCGGAAAATGTAAATTTTGTACTCTGAAAAGGTTGATAATTTTGCCGATTTCTCCTCAGAATCGGTTGGAAACTGTTGAAAATTTTACAAATCTGTACTCGAAAACAGTTGAAAATGTTGAAAATATGTACTTGAAAAAACGTGGGAAAATTTGTAAAGATGACCTCGGAAAAAATTTAAAATTTTGCAAGTTTATGCTCGACAAAAATGAAACTTTTTCAAATTTTGCAATTTATAACACATCACCTATGCGATATTGCGGTCAATTTCCCTTTTACTTTAGGAAATGATTTTATTTGGCATTTTTTTTTCAAGCGGACGTCCCTCCCCCTGTCCACATTGTGTCCGTGACTCAACCTATAACCCCCTACCCCCTACATGAGGACGTATTTTTTGAATAGTCCCTATAGGGTTCTAAAGACATGAGACATACACTTGTTGGCAGCATACAACTAAAGCAGCAATCAGCGCAGTGAATATACTTACTGTAAATCAGGGCACTGTCAGCGGCACCGTCCTGGGCATGGAACCTGTTCCCGCAGAATCGATTACTGCCCACAGGTTGCAAATCGAGAGCACCATTTGGAATCACCAGAAAGTCTTTGTTGCATGTTCCTTCAGTGTTGGCCCGGACCTCAGACGCATTGGGCTCTACGCCGACTTCGAAAGGATCGTGCACATTGTAGCGGATTCCGCAGAATCCTGATTCTCGTCGTAAGCAAATGCCGTAATTCAACCCACTTTGATAGCCTCGATACTCGTCGGGGGCGTCATAGTTGAAGCTTCTCAGCGACCCGGATGGCCCCTTGTAATACAGGAAACAGCCCGACGGTGCTAAAATGTAAATAAATTTAATTACACAAAATGCAACCTAGGATAGCTAGCGAAATATCAGCGAGGTCTTAAAAGTTTAGGTAATATACCTATGGATGGCGAATTGCATTCTATCTGCGAGACTTTGATATTCCAGAGTCGATTGTGCTTGTGTCCAGTTGTCACCACGGATAATGGAACCGAGTTAACGCCTTTTGGGAAGTCCACGTACACTGAAACACAGGAAATACGCAAGCTTTAGCTTCCTCCAACTATAACTGAAATCCCAAACCCAATCCCAAAATTCTTGAAGCAACTCCTGCAGTATTCCTGCAATTAACATTTTAAGGACTAT